>JADFUC010002359.1:0-26623 GCA_019722365.1 Lithospermum erythrorhizon | reverse complement strand
ATCATTGTACTTCGTTCAGTTACGTATTGCTGCCCGACCCGGTACATATAAGGTGTTTCTCGAGAAATCCTCACCGTTTTCATTGATCTACTCTTGCGTCCTCTATTATACAGCGTCGGACACCTTCCCCGATTCTGCGCCCAGTCGAGTATAATAAGCGATCGGGTCATCTGGAATTTTGAGCCTCATCTGCGCAGTGGGTCCTCGGTACCTTTCAAGCCACCCGTTTGGCCTCGGGGCCCCGTCGTCGTTGTTGTCCCCCAACTCATGGTGGTGAGGGGCCAACATTAATCCTTGTGGTAGTGAACTCTCTAAGAGGGACTTTGGTTGACTTGAGGTCTGGCAGGAATTCACTTTCTGCAGCCCGATCTTGCGCCGCCAAGGCCACCGAGCAGGCTAGCGGCTCCTCCCCGAGTGAGGGTATTTTTTATCGTAACCCTGGAAAATGGTTTGCGTCTCCACATTATATATTTGGGGGAAGTGTTGTCCATGGCCGGTATTTACCCTTGACTTACTCAGAACATGTGGATCTCCCGTCGTTAGGTTCTCTTTCGGTTTGCTGCTTGTTGGCGTGGCCGCCCACAGCGGAGTTCTTCCTTTACACTCCTTCTCTGGCATTGCTCGGAAGGATGAGTTCACTGGGTAAATTGGTGAAGGGAGATGAAGAGGCTACTTGGCCTTCACTCTCCAAGTGTGGAACTTGAAACACGGAGGCGCACTAACTTATGCCGCTCACGGTAAGGGCACTCCCTACAAGTGTTCCTTCCGGGTTCAAATCCTTGAAGTCCAAAAGTGCACTCCCCAAATCCGCCAAGCATAAGATGGATGCCATTGCTTTTCCACTTCTGAGGGGGGACAAGCCCCGTGCCTGTTTAACTTTTACACCCGACCGCCGGGTTCTGTGACCAGTCTTTTTTTCTCTATTCTTTATGTTGACCAGGACCTTGGGCGAGAGTTACATTCAACTTGCGACCATGCACCGGCTCTCAGCGGCTATCCCGTATGCCACTTCCGATCAATTGCCATTGAGGTGAAGTTTCTTTAGAGCCTTGATGACTATTTTCTCTCTTTCCTCTCTACCCGGCGTAGTTTTGAATTATCTTTATTGTGGCATGAGCCCTGGCTCGCTTCGCCCGAACCCGTCATGGTGGCGGCTCTTTGAAGGATGAAGTAGCCGACCCCCTCACGAGAAGAGTATTTCCACTCTTTCACGGACTCTACTCGCTTTGTCTACCCATTTTTTCGCCTCATCCTCACGAGTTGCGCTTTTTAGGTCGTGTCCCACCCGGAGAAGCGGCGATCACAATGATACGCTGCAGAGGCTGAGTGCAAGAGACAATACTCCCCGGGGGTTCAACGGAGGACACCATGCTCTGTCGATCTTCCTCAGTGGAAATCGGGATCCCACGCGCCGGCTATCCAGTCCCGGCTACCGCCTGTGGCGGAGAGGTTGGTTCGGCAACTCACCGGGGCTGCTCGCAAAACCCCTTTTCTTTCTGTCCTAGAACCTCCCGATCATGAGGGAGCCAAGCGACTCATGAGAAGTCCCTCGGCTCCCGATGGAAGGATGGGATGCCCCCTTGATAGCCCTGAAGCGTATGATCTCTCTGGGAGGTTAGAAAAGACTCGACTTCCAGGCTCCCATTTATCTGAACCGCTGAAGGCTGATTTTTCCTTACTGCTCTCGGGAGATAAAAGGTCGTCCTTCTTTGTCCCTCGTACATTTCTTTAGTGTTTCCTCATACCCCCCCCCCTCCCCTCCCCCTCCCCCGTTTGTGGTTCTTTGGCCTCCCGAAGAGTGGTTGCTTGATCACATAAAGGGACTTACAACATACGAGGAGGCCGGTGGATCCTCGCCACAGTCGGTCGGTGGAGAAAAGAACTAAAGGCCTTTGAGGAGGGAGAAGGCTCGGGAGGAAGGTTTTCTTTGTCGCCATAGGAACACAGCGGCGTCACTACGCCCTCCGGGAGAGTATCTTTGCGGCGTTGCGGCATAGCAAAAAAGTGGCAATAGTCGGTAGAAGTAGGCGTCTGGCTGAGGACTCCTTGATCTTGGAGAGAATACCCTTAAGAAGGAGAGAGAGAGAGAGAGAGAGAGAGAGAGAGAGAGAGAGAGAGAAAGTGCAAACCCGATCGGTTGTTGAACCCGATTGACCAGCTTGATACCCGAGGCGCATATCATGGAAACTAGCTTGGAGAGCATCCGATCCGCGGAGGTCTTGGTGAGGCGATCCGAACTCCGGCGTAGGGCCGAGGGCCTACTCTTTTCAGCACTTCTCTCTTGCCTTTGGAAGAGACCATCCAAGTAGTGCGGGCCGAGTTGGAGGAAGCGAAGCTGGATATTCCGTGGTGCTGGGATTTCAGTGAGGATGATGTCTCCTGCCGATACTTTCCGGCTTATGGTAGTAATAGCCCCGCATAATGAATAGTAGTATTTTTAAAATACTTTCCACTCTTTTTGTTTTATGCACATCCTTTCCTTGATGCCTTTTAGTTCTATTTTATGTCTATTTGGTATTTACTCTCCGTGTTGGTCGGGGCTTGTCAGGACCCTTAGGTGAGGAGAATCTCATTGCTTATGGCTAGAGATTCCTACCTCAAAATGTTTTGTATCCACCACTTATTCCATGCCCCCAGATCCTCCCTCGTGCTCTTAGGCATGGGGAATTAATGAACTTCTAAATCTTGAAATTGGATTATACATGGGACATACTCACCCCGAGAACCTCCTCGCTTGTCGATCTGAGGATTTGGTTCTCGATAAGTCGGGCGTGCAGAATATACTCAAACATTTTGAATGAATTTATATACCAAATTGCTCGTTTGCGGTCCACTCCGGTAGCGGGAGCAATACGATATATCCACATAAACTTGTTGAATATTCAAGGCAGGTTGAGAGTCAAATCCTTTATTCATAACAAAGGGGAATACAAAAGTAAGCTTACACGTAGTACTTCCTCAGGTGACATGTGTTCCATGACCCGCGACACTGATGCCACTCTCAAAGGGTTTCTAGTTCATATGTGGCCCGTGACTTTCCGACTAGGTATGGGCCTCCAGTGACTCAGTACACCGGCACTCCGTGAGGATCTTTGTAAATGCTCCCAGGATAAAATCCTACCGAGGTTATGCAGCCCCAAACCCTTTTTGTTGTAATGAGAGCTACCTTACCCTTGTACCGGGCCATCTATCAACCCTGATGAGCCGTAACCCCTTTCGTTCGTCATAGTATGATACTCGGTACTCGGGTGAGCGTCTACCGGCAATGGGGCGCGTCGGATCATCGCTGACCAGGCGTTTCCCTTGTGATAGGATTTGGAGTTGTCGGGAAGGACCACTTGCTTTCATTGGGGAGCTCACGGTCCCAATTGCCTCCCTTTTCTCCTAGAGCCCCCTTTTCTTGAGACCCTTGAAAGATTACCGGTTAAATGTCCAGCGGCACATCCGTTAGCTCGAGGATATGACATGGAGGTACGTCCGGTGTTCTATATATCCGACTCTAGCCGAAGCATGGCACAATTTTCCCTGACCATGAGCGTACCATTGTCGGTGACCCGGCGCGAGGGGTATCCCAAACCCGAGTGAAGATCTCCTTTTAGAAGCCCGGTACACTTACTCCTGGTCCTTTTGGGTGAGAAGCTTAGCTTCCTTTGCGTTTGAGTGTAATCCCCACTACGCGATGCCTCAGTGTCCTTGGAAGATGCTCTACTATCAACAACTCAATGGTAGAAGAGCACGAGTATAGGACTATACTCTGGCGGGGAGGTATATCACCAACTCTGCCTGCTTGATCTTATTAGCCACCGAGGATCTCCGGGGAAGAATTCCCGTTCTTAGGAAATCCAAGATAACGTGCAGTAGCTCGGGCGTTACTCCCCTACTTCGGGCATTGTCCACGTCACTTCCTTTGTTAGGAAGGCGTCTTCTTACTCACTCCGGAAAATTCATAATACTCCACCGTAGCGGTAGAGAAAAGTCTATCACTTTCACGATTCTCTCCCCGAGCATGATCGTACTCGTGACGAGATCGGACTCGTGAATATCTACCAACTTACGCCGCCTTGTCAATTTTTATCGCCACTTCATGGCCCGCGGCGAGGTGAGAATCCGTCCCTTATATGGATGTGTTACGCCTCAATCATTTTGCTGACCGAAGGCATTGGCAGATTCTTATTTTCGACACCTCGTTATTTTGTGGTACATGGCGAAATCTGGGGCATGCTCAATATTGCGGCCCTCCGGGCTACAATGAGATTCCGGCCCGATCACGGGGTGCTCGCGCCCGTTGGCGTACGGCAACTTGACGGCTGCTTAGCGGCATTCGACTAACGACAATTTCCATTTCCATTCGTTGGGCTCGTAGGTGCGTGCCGCCAAGTCACGCTAGGGCGGCACGCATTTCCTCTGCGGCCCATTTGACTATATGCGAACCGGCTAGGGTTCTCCAATATTTTTTCGCAGTTGTCATGATAAAGCACTCCGCCGGATGGCCTCGTGTATGGTTTCAACTTCCGGACAATATTCCGGTCGTATACCGATTTCCCATGAGAGGATATCTGCGTCGCGGCTCCTCGTCACCCGGCTAACGTAATAAATCGGTTTTGCACCTTATAATAACATCGAATGAGACAACATATCATGACTACGAAACTAGAAAATAAAATTTGCCACGAGATACCTACAACCGGCCGTCCAGCCGAGGGAGGCGCTTAGATACGCTTTAACTCACGAAAGGACTTCTCATCTCTAAAAGTCAAATTTAAAAAGAAACTCCACTCCCGCTTCTTGATAGCGTTAAAAGAAGGGCAAAAACTTATCCCCGACACGAAGATATGAACCGGGTCGAGGCGGCCCGATCACTCCCGTCGGGCGGTATACCTCTTTTTTTGTGTTAGGTGAGCTCTACATGTGGCATAAGCTATCTTGTCGGGATTAGGTTCAATGCCCTTTGGTTTGATCGTAGCAGCCAATGAGAACTTGCTGGAGGTTACACGAGGAACACGTTTATTCGAGTTAGAGTTGATTCACTTTACAGTTGTCGGTATACCTCTTGCAAGTTGTCAAAGCTCTCCGGAGGAGTTGGCCTACATGGTCAGCTCCATCCGATTCTTGATAAGCATGTTATCCCGCGTAGATTTCCATGTTCGGCCAATGCGGGTGGAGAAACGCGCTGTGAAACCATTCTGCAATGCGTGGCCCCAGCGATCTTGGCCGAAGGCCATGACCTTCAGCGATAGATGCCATACTTCGGCCTGGCAGCGGTCTTCTCCCATCCTCCTGCGCATTGATATCTGGTGATATCCCGAAATGCATCCGGAAATCCACCTTGTACACCTACGCTTGGTAGACGGCTATCGATGTTGGGTAGAGATAACGGAAATCCTTTAAGGCGGCGTTGTTGATCTTTGGTGAAATATGTAATGCACATCGCCCGCGTCCGTTGGTTTTTAGAACTAGCACTATATTAGCAGGCTAGCCATGTCGGAAACAAAACTCCTAGATTGCATTTCCCCAAGCCCGGTTTATCGCCTCTTTCCTGGATGGCCTCCCGCTTTTTCTCCTCCAAGAAGGTCGGCCTGGCTTGGCCAGGAAGCATAATGCGAATCAACAAATACTTGGGTGAAACAGACACTTCCAGATCCACCTCGAGCATATCCTTTGGCTCCCATGCAACGGTATCCCGGTATTCTTTGAGGACTCAGATGAGCATGGCCTCGTGCTCTACCCCCAGTATAGTTCCTATTTTGAAGACCTTCGCCGGATCCTTCTCATCGAACGGGATACTCCGAATCTCTTCATGTGGCTGCCCCTGGGACACCCTCCTCCTGACCTCCAAGTGCACATCGCCAAGTCTTCGAACCCCGGGACGTGGTTCCTACTCACCTACTATGCCTATTATTCACTTCTGTAGAGGCCATGTAGCACCCCTCGTGCCTTCTTTGGCTCCCCCGTATCTCCAAATTCCGTGCCATATTGGAGAACTTCATCTCAAGTGTAGAGAGACAACCGCCTTTTAAATCATGGGATCACGCAGGCCGGCCAATGATCCCATTATAAGCACTGCTTGCCATGTCCACAATGGTGAACTCTACCATCTTTCGCTTGTCAGGGTGCTTCCCATTGTAAACTAATAGGTTTGCAACCCCAAAGGACCTGGCATTGCATCACCTCGTGAATCCTACCAAGTGAGTGGCCACCGCCCCGACTGGCCGCCAACTTATCCCCCAACTCGAGATACGATCCAAGAATAGTACGCCTACCAGCCAAAGATCCACCAACATCCGCCTTATCAAGCTTGTTATCACCGGAGTGATAAATCAACAGATCCTCATGGGCACTCTATGCCCGAAATTCCTTCCTAGAGAAGACAAGTCCTGAAACCGGTACGCTTCCCCGCTGTTGCCGCAGAAACCTCCTCTCTGCATACGCCCACCTTGTGCTTTTCCAAAATCTCCTCCTACCCCTGCCCCGGAGATTATATTGACCCTCCAAGTAATGTTAGGAGGTCTATCCGGGATCTCGACTGCCCCTATCGGCTGCCTCCTGCTCACGCCTGGGTCTCCTTGTGGACATAATCCTTCAACTGCCCCTACTGGATAAGCTTTTGTATCTCTATCTTCAGATGTCGTCATTCGTCGGTATCATGCCCCTAATCTTTGTAGTACTGGCAGAATTTGCTCATATCCCTCTTGGTCTGTGGGGTCTTCTCCTGAGGTGGCCGTGGCAACAACCGCCTCTGCCTCAATCTCCAGAACACATTCTCGGCCGAGGGTCTTTGTGGGTCAAGTATTCTATCTTCCCCTATTTCACCTCCTTCCGCTTCCTTAGATCCACTTGGAGGTGAGAAAAATCACTACCCCTTGGTAGGTCTGCCCGAGAGTAGGCCCTGTCGGGTGTCCGGATCCTGTACAAAGAACTCTGCCTCCTGGGCTCGGGGCTCCGGCACCGATTATCATCCATTGGTCGCTTGTCCTTACCCTTCTCAGCCATTTTCTCCGCCCGATCCATATATATTTGTAGGCCGCTCATTGACCTCTTCCAACATCGGGTCAGCTGAAGTCGACAATCTCACCGCAAGCCCTTCCACAGCGCAATCACGGCACCTTCTCGGGTTGGCCCTGTAGATCAACCGAACTCCATCCGAACCGCCCCTCGAAGGAAGTGATCGACGGTCTCCCCTCCCCGCTGATAGTCATCACAGAGCGCCGTCTTGTTCCGTTGGACCTTCCCACACGTGTCCCGCGAATAATTTTTACTCATCAAAGGATGTAATGCACCCTCCTCTAGCAACCGGTTGAACCATTTTAGCGTTGGTCCGCCAAACTGAAGGAAAAGCCCTATAGTATACCTTGCTATCTGGCCGACGGAAGGGACATCTCGACTCTGAACCTGACAAGGCTTCCTCCGGATCCGGCTCTTTTCCTCGAATTTAGCAAATGTGGGAGTTTCATTCCGCCGGCATGACTACACTGATGTTAGGAGAGAAAGGTGCCGCCTTTGCCAGCCTAGTGTTGGTCCCACGCCGGGGTCCCCGCTACCCTTACCGGCAGGGCCTCCACCCGCCGTAGTGCCTATCAGATCTATGTGAGGAGCCGAGCTACAAGATCTCGCATCATGGTGTCATGGCGACTCGTCTCCCCCCCGCCCCCGCCATCTCCGGTGGGTGTGGAATTTCAATCTCAGCACAGCCCGGCCTCAAGTTGATTTGGCCTGGAGCGCTGATCATGCCTGACGGACAGCCGGTCAAGAGTCATCCATATGTTGAGTCGATCATTCTCCGGAGGGCGGTTGTCATTGCTCCCATTTGTTTCCATGGTAAGAGCTAAGATGAGTGGGTGGTGACTTTCCTAATGTAAGTCTCCCACTGTGGTCGCCAATGACGATCTAGTCCGGTTTCGTAGCGGGTCGGATCGCGGACCTTCCGCTGAAATTTGACACAGATCCAAATGGAGTTCCTACAAAACAAGGATCGTTGCCCGCCGAAACACACCAACGATCAAGTTAGTAAAGGATCGAAGAGTTTAGTTTCTCGAAAATGTAGTATCTGTGCATCAAAGTGAATAGGTCAGAAGAGCCGAACCCTACCGAACCTCGCGGTTCGAAACTGCTCGCGTGATTTCAACCTTAGATTCAAGCTCAGAAATGATGGTTCGAATCTAAACATCGCTCGAATGTGTTCACTGATATATTCTAAAATAATTGTAAGAACCAAAACAACATTAAATCCCAAAATCAAAGCCTAAATGAACCATTCAAACAACATTAACTTGAATCCTAAATGAATCCACCGAATAAAAATATTGAGCAATCGAACCAAAAATCTCAAATCCTAATTGATAATTAAATCTCAAATCCTAATTGAACCAAAAAGATGCACATGCATTACCAATTCACCATCGGGTTTGTTTATAAATGAGACTATGTGAGTCGAGGTTGGGATTTATGGAATTGGGGAGAGATATTGTAAGTGGAGGAGGAGAGAAAGCGCGGGTTTGTTATAGGTTGTTGTTGTCTTTGTAGTTCAAATAAAGTAGGTAGGGGGAGGGGGGGCTTACCATATTTGAGTTTTGGCAAATGAACTATGACTCTATGAGCCTCCCCGGCTCTTGATCATATATTATAGCGCGGTTGGGTGTAATGTTCAAGCAAGATAATGACCACAAGTCCACAACAATGAAGTCGAGCTTTTTCAACCGCTGGCCTCCGGTTCGCCGAATATCGATTTTCAAACGTCGTCGCACGCTTGATCCTCAAAGCCGAGCCTCTAACGAACTATTTCGAGCCGAATACTTCGAATCGAATCGAATCTTCAGATTCATTTAAAGCCCTAAAAGTGAACTTACTTGATTTGACCTCAAGATTTACCTTTTATAGTCTACTTGGACCGTTACTTTGGTCGAGCCTTGATGGCCCCTTTATGACCGATTAATGATTTTATGGCTCATTAAGGGTCGTGTAATTATGATCTTAATTACCCCCTTAATTGAGCCGAATCAAGCCGTTAGTTTCCAACAGTTCTTCTTCCTCTACCGAGCTGAACTGCTTAACCCGTCTATCCTGGTCTTTCGCTGCATCGACTCCATCCGTGTGACCGCATCCATTTATTCGGTGCCTTGTTCTTGATCCATCCTCAAAAGGCCCAATCTAGTTGGACCGATCCTAGATCAGCCTATTTATTTATGGGATTATTAGTGTATTATGGTGTATTGTTGTGTATTATGGTATATTATGGTGTATTATAATGTATTATGATGTATTATAGTGTATTATGGATTATTTTATTGTATCATGGTGCATTCTGATATATTATATTATACTAGCTTACCTAAGTAATGTTCAACTTGTGTGTGAATTGCTTGGTGTGTCATTGAACTTTGTATACTGGACATGTGTGATTTCATTATGAAATATATAATAAAAAAGTGAAAAAGAAAATTGATAAACACATTCATTAATAATAATTGTATTATTTATGTACAAATACTAAATATCAATAGACTTCATAATATGCATATTCCCACGAGATTTTGAAAAACCTGTAAAACAAAATTAAATCAATATGTATCATCTCAATATATTATTATTGTTACAAATCGGAAAATGCATATTTTACCATAAGTTAAAATAATTTCATTATCAGATCTAATTCCTTTTCCATGTATTATTCGCGGATCGCCGCTGGTTGTTCATTTTCATTATTTGGTATTCTCTCTCTCCCCGTTGAATAAATTTTAAACCTCAAGTAATTAAGTCATTGATACTTGGTATACAATAATTGTTGGTATCGGGTAGACGAACGATAATAATTCTAAGCGAGATCCCATCCAAAGAAGCACCAATTCCCTCTTATCATCGGGTTATCATATAATGAAGCTCCTCGAGATATTAGTCATTTCAAGTGATTAATAATGCATTTTTTATTTGAAATAGAATAGAGGAAAATTACCTTTCGTCTTTTTGTTCCTTCAAAATGCGTGAAATAATTTTTTAAAATTCCCGCCATTGACTCACAAGACATTTCCAACCTGGACTAATAACTTGCATTTCTAAATCCCCGTAGTAAAATAAATATTACTCCAATTATTACTTTTTACAAAATAAGTTATTTAAGAAAATTTAGAAATAGTAAACAATCAACAATTCACCGATGTTTTACCTTTTTGTAGTGTTATTTTGATATATTTTGTTTCCAAAACGCTCCATTGTTCAATTTGATCCATCAATCGTGCAAAGTTGGAACAAAGAAGCAACCTAAAAAATATTGAAAAATGGAGGTTAGAATACATACCTCAATCAATGCATCGATAAAAAAAACTTGATACTTCTGTAAATTAATTTAATTTGTCATTGAGAACCTTATAGTTGTGGTGGAGGTGGTAATAATAATACTTCTTTGTAAACAATATTTTTAGTAAATACTCCATGTATTTTTCCTAATTTTCCATCCTTCACCAATATCTTGGTCGTATGTGCAGCTACATCCCTTGATATGACACATATAGTTGTCCGTGACCAAATACAACCCTGTGAAAAAATTCCAACATTGGGAATAGTCTCGACTTTCCGACTTGTTGATTGTTAAAGCTTAAGCTAACTCTACAAGAACCGCTCTTTTAGAACAAAAGGTAGACCGCTATCATCTTCACTATTTAATGGCATACGATGAAGAAAGACTCTTGTTCCAGAACAATGCCCAGTTATGATTTCAGCGTCAATGAAGCTTGTGGTTAGGTTACGACATATCAATCGAGTACCATTACATAACCCCATTTGTGGATCAAGATTCCTTAAAAGCATTATAGGACATCCCCTTTTCAAGTTAAGCTTGTGAGGTGGCAAACCACTCGGACACAAAGAATTTAAGAACTCGGTCAAATATCAGGAATATCATCTTCGACTGAATCCCATGAAGCATACTCAAATTCTTCCCCTGGAAAATTTTCAATAATCATTTCATTCAATTTGTCCACATCTGCATTTTTGGGTGTTATTATAGCTCTCGTGACCATATAGTTGGAGTCATACATGTGTTCCTCCATATTTGGGAATGTTGAATCTATCAATGCATCAATTGACTTTTCATTTTCCCAGGCGACCAAATACGACGGCAATTTCATCGCACTCATCCCTCGATTGTCAGTTCACGCATCATCACCCACTCTATGTAGAAACTCCGAGAAAAAAAACGCCGCCGATTGATCTCCATATTATGCCTTAATCTCAAAACTCTCAACATGTCCCCAAAAGTTTGACTTTGAGATGCTTGCCTCAACTTGTTGACATCTGTTATCCTGTTTACTATTGGAAGAACTGTCAAATCTCCACCGAAAACAACTATTTTACCACCGAAAGTCTTGGTGTTTTTCATTATATCCCTCAAGGTCTTGTCCAATGCCTCGAAGGCATATTTGTTGGTCATAGGAGCTTCATCCCACACAATTACCTTGACCCATCTCATCATTTCAAATTTAGGTCGCCGATCAACTCAATGGCTACGTGCATCCGCTTCCTCACAGGATTTTTAATCTTGAATGTGCGCTTCTTTTCCCCCGTAGACCGGTGGCTGCACCTGTGATGAAGCAACAACAATAGTGTACGTCCCCTACATTCTACATTAGATAATAAAACCTTGTATAAAAATGTTTTTCCAGTTCCTCCAGGGCCATCAATGAAAAACATATTGCTTTCACCATTTTCAATTGAAAGCATGATTTTGTTGAACGCGGTTAGTTGATCAGAGTTCAACTTATCGATGGAATTGACATCTTCATTGGATATAGGGATGGAAAGTTCATCCAATATAATCTTTGGAACACTCTCAATTTCCTCGGTTGTTTAGATATGGTCGTGTCATAGTCGAGAGTGACTTTCCATGTTTTTTCTAACAATATGCTGATGTCCAACAACATATTTAAAGCAATGACGTTAGGATCCGTATGTTGAGTGAAACATGATCCTCCATCATGAAACGGCGAAACAGTCCATAATTCACTTAACCCAGAGATGGCATGTCACCAATAGTGATACAAAAAGATTCCGAAATGCAGTTGGCATGTCCACACGACTTGCCTCATCCAACATGTGTCTAACATAGTCATTATGCTCTAGTATCCCTAACCTTTCGGCGGCTTCTTTGAATGTATTACATATTACTCCATTTACTGTGCGTAATTCCTCAAATGACCGTGGTCCTCTCACATGGTACAAAAGGATGCGCTCATAAAACTTGTCTCCTTGATAGGGAGACACCATGTATATCCTCCCAATTACTCTATTATTTCTAATTGCTTCAAATTCCATTTCCTTTGTTGTGCATTCCAAACAAAGTAGCCTGTGAAATTCATGATATAGGTAACGCCTTCCGACAATGCGGTTCTTTATTCTTCACGGCGAATTCTGTGGAGCATCGCTTTTGAGTTACGCTACCTTCAAGAATATCGCATCATTTCCTCGGTCTATAAATCTAACTGTGGTAGGTATTTCGTGCAAATGAATTTGCAATCTATAAACGTAGGGTATATCCTCTACTCATTTCAAACCCATAAATAAAAGTTATTAAAGCCTCTGGTGTACATATCCACCTTCCATCCACAAATTTTAATCTCATCATGATTGCCTCCACGGGCTAACTCATCGCTACTCTATCTGGTCCCTTGTAAACATATTTATACAAATATTTTACACATGACACACTGCTGGTTACCTCCACATTAATATGACAATCATATTTTAATAGTAACCATGGATTGTAAGGAACGACCCAACTATTGTCCACAAATTTCTGATTGTTATTATCAAGTGGGATCGGTGGACCAGGACGCCTCCTATAGATAGGGTATGAATCATGCCCCCTCTTTGTTTGTGTGCAAAACTCCTTCGGGAACCTCTTTTTGCATGATCCTTGCTTCATACATGGATATTGACGATCATTATATCCATGTGGTCCATGTATCATATGCTTCAAAACAGTTGCATGAAGTAATGGATCATTTTCCTTCGATGGAATCTCTGCTCTCACAACTCTATCATAGTCATCCGGATTCCTCAATTTATCGCTTTCTGCTAGTATGATAAGCATATGAGCATGAGGAAGCCCCCTTTTCTGATATTCAACCACATAGGAGTATGAAATAACTCTTCCTAAAACACCTCTCTCAATTATATCTTGTTTGAACTCCTCCAACTTTGCTCTAAATATACGGGCAAGCAAATCTGGCCGATCTTGAGGCGATTGGCCTGGAAGCAATTGCTCTTTTAATTCTGCCCAATTTTGATTGCATGTGATGGTAATCATCAAGTCTGGCATTCCAAAGTGGGCGCACTAAGGCTATCAATCTGAGTATCTCTGATGTTGGTCTCGATTGCTTCCAGGAAACGAAGATGGCAACACATTAGATATTCGACCAACATTTCCTACAAATGAATTGTTAGTAAACCAGATACATTTTCAAGTTTGTAAGAATGTTATTTTTTTCATAATCTATTGTTGGTACCTGCATCGTTTTCTCCAGTACTAATGTAGTCTTATACCTTCAGAAAGGGCCACAACGATGGTATGTTGATGATCTTTGATCCATCTTAGTTTGTGAGATTCAATCTTGACATAATTGTCAACAACATACTGTTGCAAAAGGCGTCCACCACGTAGTAGGAGAGATGTATTGTTTGGTCGAATCTAATAATAATTGTAATATTAGCTTTTTAAGTATTGAGATATATCTCATAGCCTATATGACGTGCCCTTAGAGGGGGGGTGAATATGACCAAGAGGTCGTTGATCGCTTTGACTTTATACAAACTTTAATTCAAGTTTCATCATTAATACGACTTTTAGCAATTTGTAAAATAAATGCTGAATAGCTAAAGTACTATTAACAATCTCAAAATGAATGCTAGATAAAAGATGAAATAAACGATCTAGCAATCACTATATGCAATAAAACATCCAAAACTCATTTTGATCAATATTAACATTAAGCCTATCTATGCATAATAGATTAAGTCCATTCATGGCTATTGATCAATCCTAACAATCTATTAAACATACCACAATTCAATACATAGATATATTTAGCAGTTTTTAAGATATTCTTGATAGCAAGTTTAATTATAATTTGATCAGTTCAGAATATAACAATTAATTTTATTGATCAAATAAAACTATCCTAATCATGAATATTGAATTAAGATCAACATACGATATTCTATTTTAGCTCGATTAAACTTGACATATCAATTTAACACAATAATTCAATTATATGCCGACATATTCAATAAGCGTATAAACTAGCATATTCAATTATAGCAATTCTAGCATATATATAATATGCAATAAAGTAAAGAGTAAGGAAAGAAGATGCAAACTCGACACGGTATTAATGTAGAAGTTCATGAATCTACATCCCCCACCCCACAGCTCCTCACCTTAGGCTTTCACTAGAACTACTCGATGGCTTTCTCAAATGTCAGGAAGCCTAAACCAACTCACAACTTTAGCTCATAACTTCTCGTTAATACACCACTAAGAACCCAAGGACACACCCCAGGATTTCAACCCAATCAAGTCGGAGATGCAACTCCTCTACCTCGAGCACTCTATGTCCTATTGCTTGAGCACTAGCCTCAACACTACGGCAATCTACTCGATTCCTAGCTTGAGTAAGCCTCACAACACCTCGGACCCTCAAACCTTTAGTATGAAATGAACAAATCCTAACTTAACGGACATCTCTTTATAGAATAGAGATTGTTGTTTTATCCCAATCTAAATGCTCCTCAATGAGCTACAATAGGATTACAATTTTGGCACAATTTATAACTCCTTACATTGAGTAGATAATACATTGAAGCTTGTTCAACTCCTTGTTGAGTAGATAAGACTTTGAAGCTCTTGAACTCCCCATTTGAGTACTTATCAAACACCTTGAATGTTTTATTTCCCATTTCTCATTTCAAAGTTTAAGTAATAAACCAAACTCACTCTCTTGATAAATCACAATTAAAGCTCATGTTTGAGAGATTTGGTATTTTAAAGATGAGAAATGAGTATAAAAACATTTAGAATTGTTTGGGAAAAGTTAAAGAGTTTGGAAGATTAGTATTTAAAACTGACAAAAACGGCTAGTTTTTGATTATCTATCGAGACCTCATCGGCAGGCTAGGTCTCATGGGGTCTAATCGAGAAAACAAACAAAAAACACTCTGCATCATCGAGACCTCACCCTAGGTCTCGATGGGGTCTCGATGAAGCGCTTTTGCAAAACTTAAAAATCGCATTTCCTTACTGCTATAACTCCGATTTTGACGATTCAAAAGCGCTGGAAAGCTCTTTTTCAAACCCTTTAATAAAAATGAATTCAAACCCCAGTTTTATACGCATTAAGATTTTCAAAATATTTTCTTTTGACAAACATTCTTAAAAATATTGAAATGTTAAGATCTTTTAGTCAAAAAAATGATTTGAAAATATTCTAAATAAGAACTTCAATCAAGTATCAAGGAAAGAAAAGTAAGATTCGGGCCATAACTTTACCTAATCTTTGGCTTCGCATCCAAAGCATCGCTCTTCCGATCTGATTCTTCGCGGAACTTTCTTCTGGTCCTTTCATGACCGGTAGATTGACCATCTTCTTCTTCATCGCCATTCTTCACTTTGAAGCTTTGTATGGTTGGATTCTTCTTATCTCACCATACTCATATTTGGCATCAGAAAATCACTGCTCATGAAATTTCTTCATTGTCTTCAATGCCTTGTGCTTGTTTGATATCAATGTCAACTTTGCGGCCCGATAGCACCTTCTAACATACCTAAGGAATTAAATCACTTAAGACATATGTTAGATAAGAATCATCGCTTAAAGCTCATCATTAAAACAGTGTACGGAATCTCGTAGTCCAACAAACTCTCCCTTTATGATGACAAAACATTGATGCCAAACACATGTCCATAGCTAATATAAAGGCTACCAAGGACATGGTTTGTTTTGTGACACATGCTAGATAAAATAAAATATTTAAGCATACTAGCATGGCATATTTCATGGCATCAACAACATTCTCCCCCTTTTTGAATCATCAAAAAGGTACATACTAAGCACAATGGATACCATATAACACATGTCTCATTAGAAAAAATTAAGCAATAGACATGGTTAAAGAGGAAACTCATGTTAAAAACATATAAACATGTAAGCACATTAACATGGTTTCATACACAAGCAAAAGATATACAATGAAGCATATTGCAAGTGTATACGACATCACACATAATCCCCTTTCATGGTTCAAACCAAAAAAACAAAAATTTGAACAAGTGATGTCGAACATATGTCATTTAAAAATAAATTTAAGAACATTGACATATGATAAAATATTACTTCAATTCTCATTATCAAAAGTTTAAAACTCAAAAGAGAATAAGTAATAGGATCATCCTCAAACAAAGGACGGTGTTAAACAAGTACAATATCACCTTGAACAAGAAGAGTCCCTCAATCTACGGATTTCATTGGCAACCATTTAGGAACAAAGATGATATGTACGGTGTGTATTATACCATTTTTTAAGAACGAAAACATTTAAAATCATATGACATGCATACACACAAGTGGTTTTAACAAAACTTAAAGAAAAGTGAAAATAAGTAAATGGTTTTGTTAAAACAAGTTGGACTAATAATCTATGTCTCAATGATAAAATCCATTTGGACACATTTGAGCCAACTTTAATGACATCTCCCTATCGAAGATAGTAAGCATTTCCCTTTTCTCAATAGAAAGTTTACATATACCATTAAAAGGGACATTTTAGAGCAATCACAATAACTTCCAAACACTCAAGTTTAAAGAAAAGTTTAAAGCATATCTTGAGCGGAAAGTTAATATTTTCAAATCACTCAATTATAAAGCAATGTTGAGCACGTGTTTGAAAAGTACCAAACCGAAAGGTAAGGTACAAGTGAAAAATGAAAATTAATCTACTAATTTTGTGCAAGCCAATGAAAACATAAAAAACACTAAAAACCATTATTAGTTGAATTACTGGTCATCCGAAATGCATTTAAACAACATATACAACGGATGATGAATTTTAAAATACAATAAAAGATGCACATCTAAACTTTTTGCACATTCTCCCAAAAACAAATGTATTTTCTAAAAATTCCTTACTACAAACCATCTTGAAAAGATCAAGAATGCTCATGAGTTGAAATAGCTTTTACAAAATGGAAAAGCAGTGGAGAAATAGTTTTAAACACAAAGTGACCTCTCCACGCTTCTTACTCAAGCCAATCAACAATAATAAGAGTATGAAAACATGATTGACAAGATAAGTCTGTGATTATGAAAGATTAAAATTAAAGCATCAATTGTAGCCTTTTACATTAGTTAGCACAATACAGCTTTCAGGCACACAATATAAAATGAATATTCCATTATTTGAGAAAGCGTTTTTCTTTGAGAAACTCACAGTTTTAAAAAAAGGATTTATAATCACGCTTTAACCCAAACACATATACTTATAGTCAACAAATATGTGTCAAGTCCACATATGAGTTAGGACATTCAAAGTCTTTTAGGTACAAACTCCCGCACAAGGGCATTAAATATTTTTAAATAGCCTAAAAGAACATGGCTCCCCCTCAACTAATGATAAAAGATCCAAACACATTCGCCTTCATAGTTTCTATAACATGCAATAACTTTGAATTTCAAGAATGTAGAATCATGCATGGAGAGGGAATACCAAAAAGAAAAAGTATGAAAGCATATTTAACTTGATGGAAAACAAGAACATCTCAGAGCATTTCTATCCTGTAGACATACATGTCGGAGAATTTGGAACTCTCAAACCTAAAATATATGTTCAATAAGGAAAATTTATGAGCACATTTTCCATATTAAAATATATGCTCAGTAAGAAATGAAGCCAGCAGAGGCATCGCGAGGATACCTAAGGAAAAATATAAAAACACGAGGGCATCCCAAAACATTTTCAAAAATCCCTTTACAAAACATTTAACATTTAGAGAGAGGGATAAGAACAAGGAAAGATTTTAAAATCAAGTTAAAGCAAGATAACCAAGCTCGTTGTACCATCCATTAAAAAACAAATACATTTAAAATGAAAGAGATGTACAACGCACGATAAACCTCATGAAGCAATAATCATTCAAGTTCAAGTAGGTTTATCAAAAGACACATTTTTAAGATATATAAAAGTGAAGATAAGCCAAGTGTGTTTAAACAAGAGTATATCAAGTTTAAGATTTATAAAACACACATAACGAATTGTCCAAATCAAGCAAGCTATTTGAAAAAAAGATAAGTCGTTTAAGCAAAGTCAAATAGCCTCAAGTTAAGCACATATGAACAATTTATGTCCCCTAGTGGCCATCCTGTCATCTACAAAGACATAAGTTAATATTCCACAAGATCATCCTAACAATGAACTAAGCACTATACACAAAGGCCATCCGAGCCTTATTAATATTGAAGTACAAAAACAAAGATTAGAAAGAAATCACCCGATTCAGATTCCATTTTTCTTTTTGTGTATTCAAGCATGTTTATCTTGTCATGTCAAGACACCTGTGACTCGTCTTCAAGGTTTATCTCCGGCTTTTCACATTCTGAAGTCTCACGTTGTTCAAGCCTACCTCCACACTTTCATAGCCCATCATGTAATCTTACACATTTAAGCTCAAGGAGTATGTATATCCAATCTTTTGGATCCTTGGATAAGTGATAACATATTACAATTAGGGCCCTACCGCCCCTATTTCCAATCACTAATCATATATAAAAACCAAGTTTTATGAAATATCTTTTTATACACATTTTGAAATAAAACATAACATATTTCATTTCATTCATGATTTATCACATTTAAGAATATCAATTAAGGCATGTTGATTCATCTAACTCATTTAGAATAAAGCAATTTAACATAATGGGCTTAGTGACTCTAAACATCGATGCTAAAACACATGTCCACCAATATATAAAGGTTAAGCTAATAAGGACATGGTTTTCTTTGTACACACATGCTAGATAAAATAAAATTTAAGCATACTAAGATGGTATATTTCCTATGGCATCAACAACAATAGTCAAAAGCAGTTATAAAAACCAGTCATAGAGATATACTTGTAGCATATATGAGTAGAATGCACGACATGTCACCTTCCCACCACTATTGCCTTGGGTATTAACATCCCATCCGCATTTAACCACGCGCAAAAGAAGAACATATCGTAGCGGGATCATAATATCCTGCTATGTCTGGAATATTCATCAAATTTCCCCCAACTGTTTGTACGATGATATCACGTAGGTTCATATCTTCGGAGTCATCTCCATCCACAATAATAGCAAGAACTCCGAGATACTGCATAAGAGGCCGATGCATTTTTGGTGCTTGTTGCCACGAAGAATCACCGACACGTGGGTGCTCTTGTCGCTTAGACTATTAGTTTATGTAATACTTTCACAAAAGGATTATACTTTTGTAGTATATTTTGTATCTTCACCACCACATTCCTATGAAACGAAGCACTTTCAAGCATCCTCGCCGACTTCTGTATCTCGTGTCCAAGATATAGGATCGGTTATTATTCAGACTCCTTACCGAACAGAATTAATCCTCTCCTATCCGATGGTATATTGCCCATGTGCACGAAATATATACCCTTTCTCCACCTCCTCCGCCTAGATTTCGCCATAATGTACTCCCATCGGCAACGCAAAGGCATTGTTGTATACCGGATGTATCATTTAAAAATGTATACCTTCTCGTGTGTTTGAGTAGAGAATAATTCGGAGCAATTCAGTGGATCGCAAGTTGGTAATTCCAAAGTTCCACCAAGATAAACATAATTCGCAACGATTCCCTACAGCGCTGCATGACAATATGAACATATTCTTGGGTCAGGCATATATTTTATAGTTTCAATTCTTCTTGATAATTACACGCTATATTATGATATCCTTTGTGCCCTTCTCCATTTTCTGGATCCACCAACACGATCCGCATTTTAAATTATTATGAACTAAACATAAAATTATTTACATTCTATTTTTAAATGGCCCACTAAATGTTGATACAAATAGATCGAAGTTGTTATTGAAATTGAGTACAACAAACATACCCTAGTGAGGATCTTACTTAATTACATTTTCTTCTCTGTCAGATCTACATCCTCATTTACATCTGAATCTTCGTTACCTAGATGCACATATATGAAACCATAAGTTTCTATTTTTAATAAACCATGTTTTTCAATTAGTTAAAAGTATTTAAAACATACCGAGAATCCTATTTTGTCCATTTCTACTGAAGCCCTACTCAAAGTTCGATTGCAATTCGTGCCTTCTCCCACTCCTAATACGGAGAGTGAACTTCTACATGTCCAACTACTCTATTCTCTCTTCTACTTTTTAAGTAATAATAAAATGTTAGAGTATTACTAAAAATAAAGCATGGGGTTTTTAAATTAAGATTTACCTTCATTCACTAATTAATAAGAAATCTTAGATTTTTATGTTTATATAATAGTTTTCACTTAATAACTTTTAAAAAAAATTATAATTTTGTTGTTAGAATTTCTCAGTTTGGATTCTTAAAAATAATTTTTCATTAGAATTTCTCAATTTGGATTCTTAAAAATTATAACTTTCGGTAGGATTTCTCAATTTGGATTCTTAAAAATGCCCAACTTATTTTTTAATGTTAATTAAAAATTAAAAAATTCTAAGGAAATGATTGTTGTTTAGAGTAACCTGTATGATTGTAGTCGTTTAATAGTGGTACATCAATTCATCTCGATTCTTCTTAATCTCTGATTGAAAGTTGGCTTTTGTTTCATGTATAACTGATTTTGTGTAGTTAAAGAATGATTGGTGGAGATTATGGAGCAAACTGAAGTTCAAACAAATGAGCAGTTGTTCTGCAGTTGTCGAAAATTAAATCATTGGGAGTTGTTATAATGAATGGCTTGGAGTAGTTACATCTTGCAAAGTAAACGTGGGGCTTCATTTATAGGAACGTGGGGCTTCATCTTAAACTGACAATTCACCCCTTCATTGATTATATATGGGGTAGATAAGTTTTAGTAGTAGTTATGAGGGCAAAACAGGAAAAATGAAATTTGGCTTCAGCCATCATGGCTTCCACGTTCTCTGAGTGGTAACCGCTAATACAAGGTCTTGCGTTTTATATATAGTATGTATTCTCGTATTATGATATATCTCGTATGTGTTTATGAATGTTTCACTGTTATGCAAGTTCAGATGCACAATCCACCACCAATACCAATGTGCACGTAGTAGATGATTACAAGAGTTGAAGAACATTACATTTAATAGTAATTAATATTAGATGCACCCTTACTTTTATATCAAGACCTAAATAATATCATATATTTTTAATGTGCATATTTATAGCAACAAGTGAATAAAAATTCAAAAGCTGTTGTTAATCAAAGTGTAATAAACTCGAAGAAAAACTTAATGAAATACCCGATTAAGCTCGATTCATTTATGAATGAAATAATTATTTATTGGAATATTAACTAGATTTTTTCGAACGTAATTCATATTATATATTTCAAATTGAGTAGAAACAATACTTTATTAATATTAAATATTACATGGTAAATGTATACATTGAAGAAAAAATTACATTAAAATGAAAATGGAAAATATTGTTCTAGGTTCAATTGTACATTGTATAAGCCTAATATTAATTATTGTTCTATGTAATGTTCTTCAACTCTTGAAATCATCTAGAACATGCACATTGGGCGGTGGACCATGATTCGAACTCACGTGAAGAGTAAATATTCATAAATACTTACTATATCATAATACGCTAAAATACAATATAATATATCAAAATACACCGTGATACACCAAAATACAACAAAATATACCACAATACACCACAATATATCATACTACACTATAATAGACCACAATACATCATAATACACCATCATATGCCATAATATACCATAATTCAATTACATCTAAAACTTGAAGAAATTTTAGAAATCCATAAAGAAACTCATAAAGAAATAAAAACTTGAAGAAATTAACAAATAATTGAAGAACAGTGAGTAATATTATCAAAAAATCCAACAAAGTGAACCTTTAACAAACACATGAATTTTTTTTACATAATCGCTAAATTCAAAGAAAACCATGGTAATCGATTGATTTCTGCCTACCTCAGATAAAGTTAACATATATAGCTCGATTTTAAAATCATATAAAAATAAAGGTGTTAGAACCCATTTTTTTCTTTTGGAAAGAAAATCCCAAATGGAAATAATGGGGGAGTGGGGGGCAGAGGAGGGGGACACAAATATGGAGGAGGGAAGGGATCGTTGGTCAAAAGGATGAAAGGAAATGACGTGACACAATAACAAAAAGAGGGGTGAAGAGGAAAGAGGAGGGAAAAAAGAAGAAAAGAAGAGGATTTGAATGGGAAGGAGGGACATTTTTGTACTTTTACATGAGGAGGGTGTTATTTTAATTAAAAAAAAAAGCAAAATGTTATTTGTTGAAATAATGTGGTTGACCATGTTATTCTCTCAAATTCCTCCATTTGTCTGAGTTCATTAGGAATAGGTAGCTCAGCTCTGCCCCCAAACATAGACTAGTGATAAAAGCATTTATATCAGTTTTCCTAAAATTCATTTAAATTACTGTTTATTTTTAGGATTTGTTTTTTATGTATGTTCTTAACCGATTCACTATTATTCACCACTATCAAAAAAATAATGTTAATATAAATTTAAAATAAGATTTATTTTATCAGCTTTATAAGAGAACAAGTTATTTTTAAAAAGTTGTAAAAATAAGGCAATGATAAAAACTGATTTCTCTATCTTCCATGTTGCAGAAAAATCATTGGCTCCATTGCAGAAGAAGCATTTATCTGATAGCATAAAAATTGTGAAAATTGAATTCCATTATTGATAAAACTATAAAGAATGGAATCAAAACTATCTTGTGCAGCAAAATCTCTAACTCCATCACCAATTCAACAACTCTCACTTCTTGCTCAAAGCTGCAATGCAGTGAACCTTGCTGAAGGCTTTCCTGATTTCCCAGCACCATTACATATAAAAAACGCCGCCGTTTCAGCCATTAATTCTGATTTTAATCAGTACAGGTTATTATTATTACACTGCTTAATACCCAATTTTTATTTTTATCCGAACCAAATCTTATGGACTGTCTATATAAATATCGTCTCCAATCAGTCATATTTAATATCATTCTTTAAACCTTCATAAACTCTAACATTTATTTTTATGAGCTGCCTAATAATAACACGTTTTTCAATAAAAATTGAGTTTATGGAAAATCTTTTAATAACAGTTGGACTCCATACCACTTATCCTATCTTTTGGATTAAAATACCTCAACGGTATTTTTTACTAGAAAATAGGGCGAGTGTTATGTAGTGCAAGTTTTACCTTTATAATATAAATAAATTAAAATTTAATATTTGAAAGAATAAAAATAATTATAACTAAAAATTATATATATTATGAGACTAAATCAACTTATAAGTTAAATATTTATAATGAAGGTTAAATGAGATCTAAAGTTAAATATTTAAGCTTATCAATGCAACTATTTTATGTGACATTATTTAATTTTATTGTTCTGTATCTTATTATTTTCTTCCTTGAAGTTGATATCTCCTTTGAAAATATAATATTTTATAATCTTTTTATTCTAGCTTTGCAACTAATTTTTAAGTTATTGATCGAATATTTGTAGACAGGGGAGTAGTAAATAACAAAATGGTTGTTCTCTATTTCAAATTAGTTAAGAGGTTAACTGAATAAATTATAATTATGTAGTACTAATGAATAATGTTATGGATATTTTTTATGTAAGTTCATTGTCAAATGAATAAGTTATTTATTCAGAAATTTGTTAATATTTATTGATAAGATAAAAAAAAGTTC
The DNA here is from genome assembly GCA_019722365.1 of Lithospermum erythrorhizon. Taxonomy (NCBI): domain Eukaryota; kingdom Viridiplantae; phylum Streptophyta; class Magnoliopsida; order Boraginales; family Boraginaceae; genus Lithospermum; species Lithospermum erythrorhizon. The sequence continues at coordinate 2,637 of JADFUC010002359.1, read as the reverse complement.
TAAGTTATATTGTGATTGATAAGTTGAAGAAATTGGAATGATGTCCTTATTTGTAAACAGGCATTTCGAGGAAGTTTTTCCTAATATGTTTTTACCGTTATCTTTTTTATAAAAGACATGTACAAGGAATATGCGAGCTGGTGGCGCATAATATGAAGCAAATGCATGGCTTAGATGTTGATCCTCTTACTGACATTGTTATAACATGTGGGCAATCAGAAGCATTTGCATCTACTATGTTTGCATGTATGAATTAATATCTTGTGTTTATGTTCTAGGATTTAACTATGTGTGTTTGTTTAACAATGTATTATTATGTTGGCAGTAATCAATCAGGGCGATGAAGTTATTTTGTTTGATCCTTCATATGAGACGTATGAAACATGTATTAGATTGGCGGGAGGTGTTCCTGTAAGCTTCTTTTTTGTAGAATTTAAATTCGTTATAGAAAATATTACTGTCTGATAATTCTTTCAAGATCAGGTTTTTGTGGCTCTTGACCCGCCCAACTGGACATTGGATCGTGAGAAGCTGTTGAAAGCTTTTACTAACAAGACCAAAGCTATTGTTCTTAATAGGTATAGAGAATTCTGGGTTCTCTGCATTTTGTATATTCGTTGAGGTACCATTGTACGAATATAAGGAATAACTTGAAAACGAATAATTTATCGTCGGTTAAAGGAAGATGTGTACGTGAATGCATGAAGTTGCTTAATGGTGAAATCTAGTAGCTAATGAGTTTTCTATTTTCTTGTACTGGAAACCTCTTTATATTAGTTTGATAAGGAGACTAATTATTTACTATGTTTGCGAAGTTTCTTTAATCATAATGTCGTGCATTTTGTCAGATGCTCATTGAACATTATAAGTCCATCACTCCATCCGCTACAAATATTCTATCAAACAATCAAACGAAGTCCTTAATATAAACTTATATGTCAACTGGTATCATGTAGTCGACAATGCCAGTATGCATAATACCTTATCCAAAGATAATGAAGTTACTTGAGTAACCCATAATATAAGTTTTTTTTTTTGCAAAGAAGTTGCTTAATTGGATTTTCTATGTTATAGTTGAGATATGGCTGACGCTACAACAATTTTACACTATATAATGAAATTAGTATAAATTTTGATCCATGAGAATTGACATTACCTATACTTCTTATTTTTTGTGAAGTAGTAGGAAGTTGTTTGCACTTCACTTTTGGGTCAATTCGGAAATAGCATATCTGTTCTCACAACCCAACTGGGAAAGTTTTAGAAACATACTAATACAGAATGGAACAGTCCTCACAACCCAACTGGGAAAGTTTTTAGCGTGGATGAGCTAGAGATTATTGCTGAAGCATGCAAGTCAAGCGATATCCTAGCTGTAACTGATGAAGTATGGTAACCCCTTTTCCTCCCCTGGGTTGAATTCTTTAAATATTGATACGCCAGAATATGATGAGCAAACATTCCATTAGGTTTACTATATAGTCATTTGAAACTTGTACATACATTATCAAAAAGGGGAATCTATGTGGGCTATGTATTTTCAACTTATTTTAGGGATTACCACCTACAAGACTGATCCCATCAAGTTATACCCTCAATCCTTGTACACACAAAGGTCATTGTCAAATGAGTGTCTGAAGGTATAATTATTTTTGAAGATGAACAAAGGTCTGGCACTTCTTGCAGGTGTATGAGCACATAACATTTGAAAATGAAAAGCATATATCACTTGCCTCACTTGCAGAGATGCAGAAAAGGACCATCACTACATCATCCTTGTCAAAAACATTTAGCGTAACAGGTTGGTCTTTTGTATCTTCCTCTGCTAATCATGTTATTCTCAAGAACCGTGTGTTGCCTAGTTTTGGTTGTATTGAGATTGGAATTTGGAAGCAGGAAGGAGTTTCAGAATAATGGTCTGAGAAATTTATAACCTCAAGTATTTGTATTTTCAGGTTGGCGGATTGGTTGGGCAGTGGCACCTGCTTGCATTGCATCTGCGATAAGGAATATCCACATCAGATTAACAGATTCTGCTCCAGCACCTTTTCAGGAGGCTGCTTTGATTGCTTTGAGAAGTACTTCTGAATATTTTGATTCATTAAAACAGGTAAGCTATTTTCTGGCACTATTGCCATTTTATGCATTTATAACCACCATGAAACAAACTGAAAAATTGGTCAATTCATCTCATTAGTATTTCGATGTATCTGTGGTTGTTTTAGGATTATGAATTAAAGAGAGATTTTGTCATTGGAGTTCTTGCAAAAGTTGGCTTTGCGGTGAATTTCAAGCCTAAAGGTTCATTTTTCATATTTGCGGAACTTCCCGAGAGTTGCAACCTCTCTGATGTAAGTACAACTTCATTGTATAGCCTTTTGGTCCTTACTGACATATTTGTTCTATAGCATCACGATGAACTAATCTTCTCCTTCGAGAATAATAAAAAACAAATAGAAAGTGCTCAATCGGAACATGAAAATGTTACTAAATTGGTCCCGGTCACTCTTCGGGTTGGGGTGGACAAATGAGGGGTTATTCTTGAACACAGAAATGAATTCAATGAATTCGAAAGAATTGAATGAGGAGCGATATGAGGTGCAAATCAGCAATACGTAACTGAACGAAGTACAACAG
>JADFUC010001986.1:0-91766 GCA_019722365.1 Lithospermum erythrorhizon | reverse complement strand
AAACCAAATCTTGATCGATCCATCGTACTGTAGATTCCAACCCGCTGATGCCCCTTAAGATCATATAAATGGACTTTGCAACTTGCATACCTTCTTAGGTCCTTTAGGACATGAAGCCCGAGGTTGTACCATACAGTCCTCCTCTAATTTTCCATTCGAAAGCAGTTTACATCCATTTGTCATATTTCATAGTCATGAAATGCGACAATGGCTAAGATTATCCGACGGACTTGGGCATAGCTATCGGCGAGTAAGTTTCATCATAGTCCACGCCGTGAACTCGTTTGAAACCTTCGCTACAAGTCTAGCTTGAAAACATCGACGCTTTCCGGCCTTTATCATGTTTCTTCTTAAATACCCATTTACATTCAATAGGCTAATCCCATTTGCAATCCAACAAGGACCAAACCTTGCTCGTGTACATAGAATCCATCTCGTATTTATGCTATTTGTCATTTGTCGAAGATCCTTGTTATTCATCGCTTTGTAATAAGTGGCCTGCCACTTCTAATGATTTAAGGCTTTGGCCATACCAAAGATTCTCGTTCGTGACAATCCATGTTGATCTCCTATGGTCGGGTTCTTCCACAACTTCCTACGGATCAAGAACCGGATCTTCCTACGACGATATCGACTTATCAATCTCGAAGCTTCATCAGCATTTAACACCACATTTTAGTTCTTCTCGACGATATTCCTTTCAAGGAACGCCCTGCTTTTAGCAACGTAAGATTCTATTCTCTACGCTGTGTGTAAGTGAAAATTCAATCAAGCTTCCTTTGATATCCTATGAAATACCATTTATCGATTGGGCGTAAGTTTATCCTTCTTTAATCTCTTAACATAAGCTTCACAAATTCCCCCAAATCCCGAGAAAACCCAATACTGGAATCTTCCCAAACTACGCTCACGAGGAGTTTTCTCCACGACTTTGCTGACATCCGCTTTTAAGGTAAAGGTCGCTTAAGTCCATGGTCACTTAAATTAACCGTAGATCGATAAAGCTCATCATAGATCGAACCATATCAAAAGGGTTCATTTCTCCTTTCGTATTACCTACATTACGCTGCGGGCGCTCCCGCTGGAGTGAGTTGTGAAACAATACCAATCAGTTTAAGACGGTATTTAACTTCGTGACTTAAATATTTCCACCTCTATCGCATCAAAATCTTTATCGGCTCGTTTCAATCGTTTTGCATTTCATTTTTGTAACTCCTTGAATTTCTCAAAGGACTTGTGTCAGGTCTCATCATATACACAAAATCGCATCTACCGAATCATTAGTAAATGTAATGGAAGAGTTATAACCTCCTTTCATAGATGTGTTCATCAGTCTGCATACATCAAACAAGCAGAGTGATCCCCAATAAATTACTTGCCCTATCATTGAACTGGAAGGAAGCGGTTCTTTAGTCATTTTGTCCAAAAGAAAAGATTCACACTTATCAGACATGATTCATAATCAGCCTTCAAGTATCCCACCTGAGCTGAGTTTTGATCATTCTCGCATTATGACCCACCGCACGCCATGTATGTTTTGTTAAGTCATTAGGCTTATTCCGCTTTTAAGTTTATGTTATACTCTACTCAATAATCATGTCTAAAATGAATAGACTATTTTAAAGCAGCGGTACTAAATACTACCTCGTGATCCTAAATTCATTGGGATCTATCAAACACCTCCATTCCATTCCATAACAATATATATAGGCAAAAACATTTAAAAAAATGCACTTAACGCCATATATATTAAATAAAGGTAAATAAATGTGTTATAATCGAATAATTAATTACCCATTATTTTACAATAAATTATCAATTAATGTAAATTTTTACCTTTAAATATATTCATTATTACATTAATGATAATTATTACAATAATTACTAAACACTTAAATCATGGAATACCATTTACAAGTAATTAACTCCAAAATTCAAAATTTAAAGTTACTATGAAAATATTTTCAAAAATTATCAATTAATGAAAATAATTATGAAAGGGAAATATAAATCAAATTTAATGTCATTCAAGATATATATTCAATCATCTTAATGACCAAATTTATGATTTAACATTTAAAACCGAACATTATTAATGGTCAATTTTTAAAACCAAAGTTAATTACATAAAATACATTTTTAGTGGTTTTCTAAAACGGACGATTTAACTTCAATCTATGAATATGACTGCCTCCGGCCACCCATCACGACATGCTGGGTCCGAGTACGCCGCGCGCTACTCCCCAGTGGCCGGAACGCCCAAATTCAGCCCGACGCCGCCCGTAGGCTCCCCGCAAGTCCGATTTTACATATATTGGTAATTAATTTCAGCTGCATTAATTACAACTTTTGTAAAACCGGGATGGAGGCACTAAAAAATTTAAAATTATGGGATTCAACTTGAACATCAACAATATCATTATTGAACACGTCCAATTGGAATTTCTCAAAACACTTCTAGTTTTTCGATTAAATCTAAAACAATCTAGAAATTCAATGAATTTTTAGGAGTACTTAAAAATTCAACAAATTCTAGAAACAATCTGGAATGAACCTCAAAGGGTCATGAACACGCAGTATTTAATTCTCGAATTTTCTAAAATTTCTAACCCTCTCTCGTAAAATCAAAAAAGATTCTATCTAAAATTAAAATCAAATTAATAAACTTTTTAATCCTCCCTTTCATTTCATTTAAACAATTAAACAAATAGCAAATCAAGAAAATCAATACAATGAAATGACGATTTCAAATTGTGATATACATACAAATGGGTTGATTTTTTCATATTATATATTCACCAATTGAATATACAAATCAGCGAATCAATCTAATTAATTAACAACTACGCCAACACACAAATCGAATTAGATAAAATACATCAAACTTGAGTAGGCTCTGAGGCCACTGTTAGAATCTAGTATGAATTTTAATCGTGATAAAACACTAAATTCATACATCCCAGATCACCAAAATAATGTATATTAATCTAAACATATAAATTGCAATATGAATAAAAGAGTTCTACATCAGAAATGAAGACTAAAATGAACCAACCTGCCCAAATGCCCCCTCATTAATGCCCTCGAAAACTTCCAATTGTTTGTCCAACACCAAAACGTTGCCCCTTAGATTGTACACACACCAGTAGGAAATTAACTTGAAGTCAATTTGCTAGAGTCATGAGTAGTAAAATCGGGCAGAAAATCTCTTCCAAATTTATGGGGCTATTAACGGAGTGGTGCAATGGTTTTGATTTCATGAAAATGAAAAACCCTTGGTTCTTTCTTTTAAATACCAAATGCCTAATTCCACCTGCTAAGAAATCGCTTTACTCGCTATCATAATTAGACCAAGCATGGTTCCTAATCAAATAATGAGTCACTAGCTGAAGTTGTTCCATTTTAATGAACTTGACAAGTCAATTAAAAATACTAACGAAATACCATCTATCAACTTATCATTATTCATCAATTTTAATTGCCTTACTGACAAAACTCAGAAGTTTAACCAATCGATGTTCATCAAAAGATATATTTGAAACATATATATATATATATATATATATATATATATATATATATATATATATATATATATATATGTCGAGAGATACATCTCTCAATTTATTAAGTCTCGCTTAATTTCACGCATGAAATATAATCTCGAATATCACCTAGACAAGGCGACCTTCTAAAGCTAGAATAATAGAGTCAGAGTAATAATAATAATACTCCCACCTCAATTATTATTATTAAAAGGATTAATGAGTAAGATCTAGAATCGCCATAACCCCCTTAAATTATCATGAGAACCCACACTAGTAATATACACTACTAAGTAACATTAAGTTCCAATAATCACATTTAACTAACTCCGTAAATAAATTGATACACAATCACGTGAACGACATAATAAAAGCGGAATTAATTTCATTGATTTCCAACAGAGAAGTTTCGTCTGGGGTGCCTTCTACCCTTCTTCAAGCGTTAGGCGTGTTCTCCTCTTATAGTATTTGGCACGGCAAAGTGGGATTCTATCCGCCTCGATCAGCTTTCTCCATCCCATCCTCGCAATACTTCAAGTATCAAAAGCGTAGGGACAATATCGGAGCATGATCCAAGGTCTTCTCCCCGTAGGGATATTATATGTGACCTCGCATCTATCACGTGAAACCACGAGGTGTTTCTAATTCCCATACTAAAATGCATATGGTTAAAGCTCTCTGGATTATATCATGTGGGACTCACTAAAGTCTTTGGCTGAGATACCAAGTAAATTAATGTTCTGAGCTGGGAGGATGTTACGGCCGATCCTCCATCTACCATCATTTTCGCTTTTATCTCGACTTTCATTCGTGAGTCTGATAGATAGATTGGTTTATTTTAAGTACCACCTGCCTTCAGGCGTGTCTTCATAAGTGAACGTGAATGAGAAAGTCTTGTAGACTCATTACCGGGCAAAGATCACCCTTAGCGCTTTCATGAGGCCGAGTCTTCATCGACTTCAACACATACTGCACGCCTATGGTCCCTCATCGACCGAGTAGTCGGCCCATGCTTCGGGGATAAGCTTACCTCCCAAAAGTCTTCTGCACCTTTGACCTCGTGGGTTGGACGATGGCAAGTGGTTATGGCTCAAGAAACTTTGTCTTCCAAGGTAATTGCCTTTCATGTAGATCCATTACCCGTTATTTGGAATATGAAACATTTTTCAATGGGATGTCCTAGTATCCTATGATTTGCGTAAGTCGAGCCCATGCTTCTATTTGCCTCCTTGGGTATCTTTTAACTCGGAGTTCTATGAGTTTTTCTTTCATCACTGGCCAAACATCGGGGCAGGATATCGGAATCCAGGAAGTGGATATTCTTCTCCCGCATCTCGATGGTATGTCCATGCCTAAAAGGTCGAGCCCGGTTCAAGGTGAACTTTATTGTTTTAGAAGTCACAAACAGGTGCTTATTTCTTTTCTAGTTTGGAGTTTTTCTTTTCGCCTCTAGATCATATTTGATCTTCGAATAAGAGGTCAAGGGGTGTAGGACACGCGCTTTTATTTGCAAAGAATGCCGAGTCTCTATCGTGCCCTTGTTGTCACCGCCGAATGTCCTAGGAAGTATTTCTTGCATGATGCATCAGAAGTCCCAATGTGATTCCTCGATGCACATGCCGAGAAGGCCGATGACTTTGAGCCTCGTTTGCACTTGCCCGTATTCTCCATCGGTTGACGTAAGCCCGTGAATCGCTTCTTTCTTTTGTTTGCAGTGCTTAGCTCCATCATGCTAACTGCCCTTCTTTTTGTCTCCGGCGGTTGAGTAATTCGCCTTCCAAATGAGCCCAACTATCTATGTAGAAGCCTCCAAGTTAGTATACGTTTTAACGCATTTCTTTGAGAAAGCAGACGAACTGTTGACCATTTCCTCATCCCTTTTAGTCCCAAATATTGTCAGACGCCCCAACAAAGTGGGGCCATAAGTTGTTTGGGGTTTCCAGCCCATCAAGCCAGTTGGGAACTGCGTCGATAGCCCTTAGTATTTTCTTTAACTGGTCTATATGCTGGAGTGTATAGGCTTTATATAGGTATACGGCGAATTTCGATCTTCATGACCTTTTATTTCCCCTGAGAGATTCTTCAAATATGCCGCGTGAATCATCCCATTTGACGAATTCCCGAGGCATACGTAGGATACGGAGTCTCTATCCTCGATTTTAGAGGTTTTAGGCGCTCTCTACTTGTTTTAGAGTAGCCTTCGGCTACTCGCTGCTCGACGCCCATCTTTTCCGACATCCGGTAGATGTAGTCGCTTCACTGAATTCTTTATAATATGCTTACCATCCATGTTAAAGTACCCATTTGTTCTTCCAGGAGGTAATACTGTACTATCAATGGGCTGGTACTAGGAAGTCCAAGTAGAGATGAAGTAACGGAAACACTGGACACAGATCCCCGTTAGACGCACCGGGTATGTAACCAAAGTCGCTTTCGAGCCTCCGTGTTCATTCAAGGGTTCTCATCTACGTGTCGGTATGCCCCTACCGAATCAGCCCGTCGCTTCGCCATGACTTGATTTGCATCTAAAGCTCCCTGCAATACGCTACCCGAGACTTCACAGGTCGCCGAGGACACTCGACCGTCCGTATTTGATGTGACTGCCTTGACAGCGACCCTTCTCCTCAGAGTAGCCTTTATACACTGAGAGGAGTCGATAGTCCTCTCTTTGGTAACATCTCGGTCACCAAATACGAAGGTAGTTGATTACCCACCGCCGCCACGTACTATAACGCAAAGAAGATTTTTATTATTTATGATGTGAGTAATAAAATAAAACCCACCTGTAGGGAAAATTTCTCGGTACGTGCTCTTTATCAAATCGGAGACTGATCGCTAAACTATCGCCCCTAAGCATTTGCCGATTTCCATTTATGAGATGTTTGCATGCCGACTTGAGCTTGATTTGATTCGATATGTTTTAGCTCGGGCTTCAACTTGATTTGATTCTTTGAGCTTGATTTTATCTTGACGTGGCTTGAACTTGATTTGATTTGACTGATTTAACTGGATTTGGATGTAAAGACTCACGAGCCAGATACGTGTCCCGGGTCTGGCTTTTGACCTGAAGTCCGGTCTAGACTGATACGGTCCCAGCCGTGGTTCTTTAGAAACAGATTCTGTCATGCTTACCCCAATCTCGGGTCTTGACTCGATTCCGGGTCTATTTTAGACTCGATAGACTTATCGCAGTTTTTGCAGCTGGGGACTCGCTTTGGGTAATTTCATGCGGGACTTCGGATTTAGTGTTTCTCCTTTTGTAGCTGTGGGACTCGCAATGATGTTTATTTTTCTTTTTATGAATTTAAGGCTCGATATGACACTTATCTGGGGATGTGACTCCGAGCTGAGCCGTATATGGAGCGCCAGTAGTTGTAGTGTTGAAGCATCGTTGCTTCTTGCTTTCAAGCATGTCGCCTTAGCGCTTTGTTTGCTGTAGAGCGATTTAAGTGGGTAATGACTCCAAAGGGACTTAAGTGGGATTTCGTCTCCGGCGGACTATGGGATTTGGCCTCACTTCGACTTAAGGAGATTTGCCTCACCCGACTTGATTTAAGCTAGCAGCGCTATTTCTAGCTTTTACTTCGCCAGCCGCCTTGAAGAATTGGTTACAGGTAGATGACGATCATTATGGCGCGGAGTTTTCCAACCTTCGGTGATACCGATCAACTCAGATGTGGGCCTCATAACGAAGCTTACCTAATCCAAATTATATGACTAACGTCAAATAGAATCCATATCTCGATTTGATGAATCAAATCTAAGATTTATCGATGTTCATCCAAGTTTGAATCATGGGCTAGCACTTAATCTTTGAATATTCGAAGCGTTTTATGAAACTTTCGTCGTATTTTGCTTAACTCAAGAATCATTTCATGTTAATAATAATTTAATTTCATGTAATCTATCTCTACCTAAAGGCCCTCCTCCTAAGGTCAATCAGCCATCAACCCGAACAATCGTAGTCACCAACGACAACGATAAAAAATGACTTTTACGAACGTGATAATAAAAATAATACAACTCGGCCCATCGCAACTAATCAACACTACAACAACCTAAAAGTAATAATATAAATACAACATCAAACAACAAACGGGTTTCAACTCGAGACAACAATAATTTATTACGCATAAACAAACCCAAAGAAGATAAAAGTATGATCACAGGTCTCAAGCCACCCCTCCGCGGGTACGCAAATACTGCCAATGCATCTCGGTCATCCCCAACAACGCATAAACGCCCGCCCACAGGAGTCACTAGAAGCCGAATAATGTTAAATATCACAAAGTTAACCTACCTACCCTACAAACAAGGATAATTCAAGTCCCTACCCATTTAAAGACTATATACCTCAAGAGTATTCTATACGCTACTCACCACAATATAAATCTTTCCCCTAACGGCTTTCCCACTAACACCTAAAACCCACACCACGCCAACAACCTACTACACAAGACGCCTTAATCACAAGAGATATCTTTCTATTTGCTATCTTTCCTCAAGCATAGTTAATTTCCAATGTAATATACAACTCCAAATATTACCACAACTCAACATTTCTCATTAACTCAACCAATTATCTTTTAGTTCACCGGAAAGTGCTAATTCCCAATTATAATCATACACCTCCTATGACATCTCGAATGTTTATCATGCTAACCTCCAAATCGCTTTATTATCTTAATACAATCGGTTAAACGTATATCTAATCAAGATAACTTGGCACGGAATTATCTCACCAAATTTTCTTATTTAGTCTACGGAACTTATTCAAATTTCAACGTATCAACGAAATGTTAGGATCATAACTTATATACCATCACGCTTTGAACTAACTCCCATTATATATAAAAATATCATCAACATCATCTATAGTTAGCATTTAACGCCGGTTTATAATTTTATACCTAATTCTCATTCAAAAGTTATCTCAACCATTAACCAACTTAACTTCTTTAACTTAGATGTATAACGACACACCAACCTTAAAACATATCATACAACACCATAGAAAATTTAACAATACACAAGATATAATACAAAAGTCTCAATAAAGCATTACAATTCATCACCCAAACTAAAATCACAGTAGACTCAACAACTACTATAACTTTAGTCATCAAACCATCTATCTATCATATCTCAAGACAACTATAGCTCAACTTCTAATGCGCATATGCTCAATCGGGTTCAATTCGCACGAATGGACTAATCGCTAATAATTACCGCCTTATAATCAAGTATAGCCAACCGCACTTATATCAGAAGATAAGGCCACACCGGCAAATGCACGCACAAGAAAAGACGAGAGTCATACCGCCTCCTATACCGAAGATAAGGCCAAACCGCATTTTATACACTAAGTAGGCGCCACACCCACAACGCATAAAGAAAGTGATCATGTAGACCATACCGGCCTATACCCCAAGAGTATTAAAACCGCACTTATACACTAAGATAAGGCCACCCACAACGACACAACAAAGTTGATCATAAAGAGTCATACGCTCTTATACCGTAGTATAAGGCCACACACGCATTATATCCCGTAAGCAGCGAGTAGCCACCTAACCCTTAATCATCCCAACTATAAGGTCATATCCTAATACTCAAGCCTACCTCAAAGTCACGCATAACTCCAACAAACACCTCCCCAACAACCGAATACTCTACTCCCAAACAATATCAAGGCACACAGCCTAAAACATCTCACAATCATAAATCAATCACAAGCTACCGACAAGGCCACAATGTAGAATACAAAAGTGCCGATGTTTAAACTAACAAAAGCCACAAAAACCAGAACGCGAACGAGGCCACGTAAATTAGAAATGCCGACAAGGCCACGTAAATCAAGAAACATAAGTCGAGAGTTCTGCTTACATTTACCTCAAGCAAATCTTCAACGCCAATCGGAAATACACAACTAGATAACGATATCATGGCTCTCTGCCAAATGAATCACATAATCGCTGTAACAAACGATACGTGATACTTCATTCTTTACATAATCATATCATAAATGACATGTTTCCACAATTTAAAGTAAGTACGAATATAGCACCAAGTAGATAAGTACTCACCTCGTTAGCAATAAGAACGTCCCGTCTAATCGATCCATGTGCCTTTCCCACGTTCCGCGTCTAATCAAAATGCCCGAAACTACAATTACTACTCGTAACAATTTTAACCCTTATCTTAATTAAATTTCTGACTTTTCAACCCATTTTAGTTATAAATTAACAACTTAAATATAGATTGCTAATTATGTTTCAAAGACTATTAAAATGACGAATTTCAACTATCCCGACTAAATTTATAATCGGTCAACGCCTTTAACCAAAAATATTAACATTTTCAACCAATATCAATCAACCCAAAATATCAACTTTTCCAACTAACTAAATCCATTTCAACAACCTCAAATCTCAATGCCCGCTTACTACTCAAAATCTAATAAAACTAATTTCAACTTATATTCCTTCAACAACTTATAAATCATAATTTTACCTCAAACAATCACAATAAAGTCCATTAACATATTTATACTCTCAACAACATTTTAGAAAAGTCAACCCAAAGTCAACTCAAAAGTCAACTCAACTATACTCAACACTTTCACCCTAAAATCGATTATTATCATTCTTATACTATAATCTAAAGTCAGATAATAATTATAAGCAATAATAACCCACAAAAGCGGAAGTTTCAACTATATCCCCAAAAGTCAACGCCCTAAACCACCAATGCACTACTCCATCCAAAAGCTTAACTTCAACTCAAGAACAACTAATTTGTATAAAAACAAGTCAACTCATCCGAACTCACTAAATACAAAAAGTTTCACCTTTCTTAACTCGAATGAAGAGGGACGACGGAGTAAACTCTCAAGAATTCCTCATAATTCAAAGCTCATGACGGAAGAAGAAATAAGAAAAAAATCAAGATGGGGTGTAGAACCGACGGCGTTTATCTAGGGGGAGCGGAAACGGGTTTGCTTTGGGCCTCATTGCTGCGCGGTTTACGGGTTGGCCCAATTATATTATGCGGCGAAAACCCCGATCGTTTTAATTCAATCAATACTTCTCGTTTTAACTTATCTCGACAACCAACTTCCAAACATTAATATTTGTATTACCACCCAACTAATATCATTACCATCCGACTAAAACTTTAAAATTCTCAATACCGAATGTATTTCACCAACCCACCGATTCGTTGTATTTTCTAACCATTCAATTTTGATTTTTTTATTTCTTCAAATAATCCACCGAGAAACTAGTATACTATTACGCGCATTATTAGTATGGAACGGTTATTACATTTCAGCGCCATTTTGGCCACCTGAGGTGCTTCCACACCGTACGGTAAGCTACTGGGCGGCCGGTAAATCTCATGGCTTTTCTATGTATTCTCTTAGGGTTTTGTAAGCTAAAGTGTGGAACGTTGTAATTTTTGTCAATTGTTGATGAAAAATTTCGTCAAACGTGGGGTATTTATGCTTCGATTGGCCGATTTCATTTCAAAGCAACATGATCTTGACCGTTGAATTTTGATATACAAAATCCTGGACACTCTCGAAGTTACTTTTCCAAAGAATCATTTCGGGGCGCCTATTTCACATAAAAAGAAGGTTCCAAATTCTTTTTCTAGGTCAAACACATTTTCATGTTGACCCCGCCTGAGCCTCGATTTTGCAATACACAACTTCGAGTGCCGATTTTGGACCACATAACTTCAGAGTCTTGATTTTGAACCACATAACTTCTGGAGTCTTTATTTTAAACCCCGTAGTTTTTAGATTCTTCATTTTGAGCCACGTGACTTTCGGAATGTTCCATATGACCGATTTTAATCAATAAAATTAGGGGTTTTGAAAGCCCAATTTTAATTGACATTTAATACGTAGGTCGTTTTCGAACCCTATTTTCCCCGAGTTCAAATTTCAGGTTTAATTAATTGAACCCTTTATTTTCGACTTCGACACCTGTGGGCTTCGATTTCCGGAACCTCGCCGATCGAGGGTTTAATTTTGAATTTAGGGTTCGATCGGGAACCCTAATTAGCCACGTTGACAACTTTACGGCTGACTTTAATTAATTCGCCTGATTAATTCCTATTAATCAATTCTACTTATTATTTTTGATAAATTTTCACGCTCTACGAACAAAATCAATAAATTACTCAAGGATAGCCGAAAGAGGGAAGTTGTCAGAAACTCAACTAACTAGCTACAGAGAATGTAACAATGGAAGCTTTTTGGGAATTTGGGAATTTTGACGGTCAATGCTTTGTAAGGGGTTTCCCATTATTCGAGAGAGTAGAAAAATGAAGAACAAAAAATACTCCGTATGTCATAGGTATTTTCGATAAAAAAAAGCATTAAACACATTTAATGAAAGGTGTCATTCTTGCAATTTTCCGGACATTTGAGACACGATCAAAGTCATGAATAGCATTTCATGTCCGTCGCGCTAAGTTTCAAAGCTATACGATATCGCTGCCGCAAAGCGGTACTTTTTCGAGTTTCTTATATATGACATATTTATATAGATATATGACAATAAAATTAAGAATTCATTTAGTTGAATTCTTCCTTTGTTTATAACATCAAAGAACATTCAACAATAATTAAAGGCAAACGTGCATAATTAAAGATTATCTAAATATAAATTAAAAGACAAATTTATAAATAATTCAAACATATTAATCAATATAAATTAATACAAACATTTAGTAATCGAAGTTTATTTAAGTATCTATAAATTATATTAATCAATATAAATAATAATTTAAACCTATTATATCACAAAAATCTATAAATTAATACAAACATATTAATCAATATAAATAATTCAAACAAAAATAAATTAACAAATTAAATAGAAATTAACAATTAAAAAGAAAATTAAAAACAAATTAAAATAAAAATAAAAATTAACAAATAAATAATCAATATCAAAAACCATTAACAAAATAAAATTAAAATTAAAGATAAAATTAAGAAATTTAAAACTAATTATCGTAATTATTTGTTAAAAAAATACCCGATATGAACTCCGCCACCACGAGGGGATGAGAGGAGAGGCGCGGCGTAGGAGGATTTATGAGGCCAAGCGCCCGAGCAGCAAGTGAGGAACTGTAAAATAGAATAAAGTGGGAAGAAAAAAAAAAAAAGGCATTAGGGTTTTGTTTCGAGATTCAAGAATTAGCCGTAGGATAAAGATAAAGTCGACTCCAAGTTTTCCAAGATTTTGCCAGCGATCGCGACACCGAGCAGCGCCAATCGCGAAAAATGGTTTTTCGTAGCCAACCGCGACGCACCCCAATCATGACGAAGCGGATTTGCAAGCCGCACAATGGGCCGCTTATTCGGGCGTTTATTAATAACTTCGGGATACGTGAAAGTGTAGGTTTTTTTGAATTGAAACGATAATCAATATTTATTCATAAACTTTAGAATTATTACAGATACAATTGAATAAGGGGATGTTTTTACATCAACTCAACATAAGTACTTCCCAAAAAAATAACTAATGAGATGAAAATCTAATAGAATCACATATATCGATTTCAAAAAGTAAAGGCTGAATGACGGCGCAGCTAACCAAGCACTCTTTATCGTCAAAAGTATGAAATTCTATTTTATCCAAAGGAATGACGACACCATGATCCACCCCAAAGTAGAAATTAACAAGGATACGCATCATTGTCACGGGGCGATTTATGGTGGAATTTATACACTTGGGCGACGGACAAGGATAGCTTGAAGAACATACTTTATTAAAGTGACTCGCCTAGCAAAATTAAGAAAATTTGGATTTTTAGGAATATATATATTTTTTTAATTTTGTAAATGATGTTGGACAAAATTTGCTTTCTACTGGGCCATGACAGCGGATAATTTAATGGAATATTTTTTGAATGTTCTGAGTTCAAATTGAATATTCAATATTCGAATTGAATGTTGTCAAATACTTGTTTAACTCAATCCGATTTTTCCATTCGAGTGGGTAAACGAATGGTATGAATGTCTTATACCTTTATATTCAAATTTTTCGAATATACTATTTAGAATTCGAACCGAAGATCTGACCGAATTTAATATTTGTATAGATATTTTATTTAATTTATGTGAAAATATGTATATTAGAATTCGATTTCGAGTTCTAATATAAATATACAAATATTGAATCGAATTCGAATATGGATAGAATTTTATCAATCGAATTTAATTTAACTTTACTATTCGATTCGAATCCGAATATGAATACAGTTGAAAAAAATTAAATATTCGATTATATTCATTCGATTCGGTTTGTGTCCACCCCTAATTGTGATATCGAGAGGAATTCCAAGGTAGCTGTCAAAAGTGGATGACCCGAGATGCCAAGAGTCAGAGCGAAACTCTTAATCGTAGGCGAATATTTAATCAAGGAGAACCGGAGCAATGACTTAAGTGGCATTAATACTTGCAAGAGCCTTTCAGAAAAGTGGAGAGAGTCAACAGAATGAGTTTAAACTTTGTTATCAAATGTACATTATAAACTCTATGTTGGATTGAAATTTGACAATGATATATAATCTCTACATTCCTCGAAAGGTAGACAAGTTTTGTTTTTGGTTATATAATTAAACCAACTTAAAGACCTTAATTGATGTGTATGCGTTTAATTTGAAACAAAATTATCATATTAATAGGTTTTTTTTTTAAATTGATGATTGATATTCATTCATGTATCATATAAAATATAAAATTACTACGCATACTACCCGCAGCGACATTAAGTCATGAAAGAAATTTAACTCAAGGACAGTAGCTACGCTGCTCGATTCCTACCAATACTTTCGATTCCCCTATCAAACCATAAATACCGATTCCTGGCGCATGTCTCCTGGCACCGAATGTATTAGATTTATCGCATATCTTCAATCCGAAAGAATTTTCAATCACTTTCAGAAAATATCTACATAGCGAGAC
Source organism: Lithospermum erythrorhizon (assembly GCA_019722365.1). Classification (NCBI taxonomy): domain Eukaryota; kingdom Viridiplantae; phylum Streptophyta; class Magnoliopsida; order Boraginales; family Boraginaceae; genus Lithospermum; species Lithospermum erythrorhizon. The sequence goes on along the minus strand of JADFUC010001986.1, from coordinate 77,237 downwards.
AAATTACATCCAAACCATGCTTTCAACTAGACAAGACCAATAATAAATATCAATCTTATCAAAGTATAATAATAACCACCAAAATCGCATTCATATAAGACATTTACGAAGAGGTGTCTTGAAAGTTAGCATGAACGTTTTTTTAAAGTTATAAACTCGAAATCTACGGAGATATCTAGAAATTGTATCATGTCAACAGTTAAATACAAATGAATAGTTCAATCAACAATAACCTTAAACTGAGGAAGCATCAGCATCTGCTCATTGAGACTTCTATTGTTAATGCATCAACGAATCAGACAAGTAAATGGAACTAGAATGATACACAATGGAACCTTGCATTTTGTAGCAGGATGTACTAAATTCTAAACAATGAATTTAATGACTATATAGTTCAAGTCTATAGAACACAAGAGTTCCCAATAATACAAAACTGATACTCAACTGATATTTATGCATATCTTGCAGAACAAAGAAAGAATGGGACAAAATGACGAGTACAACAAGGCAACTCATACTTGAATTTCTAATTGTCCTTTGTTGACAACTTTCTCTTGATCCTGCTATAAGGTCCAACAGTCTGGTCCATTAGGTACATATATATGACCTGGCTCCAAGATTTGTATGAATCTAGACTGTTGTAATATTCAGGTGCAATATCCTTGACTTTGTGAAGCTTGTTCCCAGGAATTCTAGGGAAATCATGATGCTCATTGTGGTATCCTACGCTCCATGACATGAGATTTAAGGGACCATAGTAAGAATATGTCTCTTGCTTTGGGTTGAAAACATAATGTTCCGAGATGAAGTGACCAGCCATTGGGTGCATCCCTCCCCCAACAAATGTGGACAGTATCAAATAAGCCAAAGATTTCCAGCCCCAAAAGTAAACCATAAACGCATCAAGCGATAGTTGGACAGAAAAATTGATGAATTCCCACATACCAGGTGGTTTTGGCTTGAGGAAGAGGGGCCTAAAAGCATAGAAGAAGAGTTGAAGAAAAACCCATATGGTTTTTGCAAGGATATTTGTGACTACATGGGCTTCAGCATGGCTTGGGATGTCCATATCGATTCCATCAACACCCTGAAAGCGATGGTGCTCAAGGTGATACTTCTGGAAGGTAACAGACATGGGCACACCTATTGGAAGGTTGGCAAAAATCCCAAGCCATTTGTTATGATTTGGTTTAGAGAAGGCAAGGTTGTGACTTAGCTCATGAATGGCCAAGAAGAGATTGTGGTTGAGGAATGAGCCAAAAAAATAAGCAACCACTAAAATCTTCAGCCAGCATGAATCGTGGAGGAAGGTAGCGGCCCAGAGCTGTGTTAGAACAACTGCAGCAATCTGCAAAAACAACAATTTAAAAATTGATTAAGCAGCACAGCCAGCACTACAGTTACCTTCCTATTACTATTACTAAGCATATATATTCATGAACCTGGATCAATAAAAGAAAACTACTAAAGGAACATAAGATGTTCAGCTACTTCACATGATATCATATTATCATTATTTCACTGCTGATGTTTACAAGATTCACTGTTGCAGAATCATATTGCCATACATTCACCAGACAATAGCACTATCAATTAGAGCAAATTTATCTTTCCATACATTTTATGAATAATCAGAAAAGCGAGAAAACTATACCCAAAGCAACATAAACTTTCAGCCAATTCACATCAAAGGCCAGATCAGGGAAGGCAATAATAAACATTCAAAGATTCAGTTTTTGCCAACCCCCATTGTCGGCGGATCACGAAATAATATTTATAAAGGTAAACAATACTTGAACTTAACAGCATTGATCCTAATGTCAGCACCATACCAATATAATATAATTCGATTAAAAAATCAAGATTCAACAAGTCCACTTAAACTTTTCAGCCTTATCACACTATAAAATCAATTGAAGGGCCTTAATAAATATTCAAAAGATTCAATTGTTAAGAACCACATTATTCTAAATCACAAATAAAGACTATTCAAATACGACTAAACAATGGCGCTTGAACTTATCAACATTGGATAACATTATGCAACATAAAGAAATTAACTAAAACATCAAAGAATCCCGATAAGCCAATTTTGTATTAAGATATAATGGTGAAACATGATGGGTACCTAAGGCTCATGACTTAAATATAAACATTCAAAAGATTAAATTTTTTCCAAAAGGCTTCCATTTGGCTTAAATCCACCAAAACAAAACAATATGTGTTAACTAAACAATACATGAACCTAACAACAATGATAACATCGCTATAACATAATAACATTCACAGCAGAGATTCAACAAGCCCCATAAACTTTCAGCCAATCACATTTAAAATCAATTGAAGGGCAATAAACGACTCGAGATCAATTTTCTAGGGAACCCACATTTCTCTCATTCACCGAAATGAGCAACATTTGACATTAACAGCATTGTTAACATCAAACCAACATAATAAAATTCACTAAAATCAAGAATCAACAACCCCAGAACCACATTGTCTCAAATTCGCAAAATAAACAACATTTGACCTTAAAAATCAGAATCAACAACCCCGAACCCCACATTGTCCTAAATTCACCAATAAAACAGCATTTGACCTTAACAAATTGATAACATCAAACCAACATAATAAAAAAACGAAGAATTGAATGAACAATTTGACGAGTCATAATATATGAGAAGCGAAGGGGTCAGGGCCATAAGGATCCATGATTTGAGGATACTGAGAGGATTGCTTTCTGCGAGAAGCATGAGGCTCATCTGTATATGACCAAAAGAAGTCACTAGCCATCAAAACTCCTTCTCTTCTCTCTGCTCCCATTGCTTTGCATCCTCCACCAACTATCAAAGTCACTTGCCCTCTCTTAGTTTATTTATTATATTTTTTTTGTTTTGTTTTAGGTTTGTTTTTTAGTTTTTAGTTGTGTTTGTATGAGAAAAATGATGTTTCGAATGGATTTATATATGCATTGTTTGAGAGATTTGTTAAATGGATAATTAAGCGGAGTTTTTGAAATCTGTGGACGATTTTCAAGAAGTCACTTTTTCAACTACGAAAAACATCTTGGTAGTATGCGTATTAAACCCGTTATGCATTTTCGTGGCAAAAAACGTGTTTTTTCGAACTCATATAAATTATGGCAAAGAAAAATCATTTTTTTACTTAAATATTCCAAGTATAAGCGTCTGGCAGCATGTTTTTGAGTAAAAGCGTTTCTCTAACTAAAATATACTTTCGAACAAAGCGTGTTTTTATATCACGCATTTATCCAATTTTGAAGTTGCGAAATAAAGAAGAGAAATAGAGTAACTCGTGAAATGTTAAACGTATTTATGCATGTTAGTATTTAAGATGAATCTGATAGCGATGGAAAATATGGAGAATTAAAATTTTGAGATTTAAGATCGATAATGTTGATCTGTTATTGATGCGTGATGAGTCGTCAGAGAGCATGTGGATCCCAAGCCCATAATTTTAAAAAGGAATATATTTCACATTTAGATGATGATATATTTAGTATATGAATAATTTTAAACTTTATGATGTTGTTTGATTGTGAGCCATGAAGTCGTTATATCGTTTAAAAGAAGAATTATTAAATAAGTATTTATTAAATAATCTGAGTAAATGATCAAAGATCCTAGTATTTTTCTAAAATTATCTGAGAAATGGTTGTTTATAAATAAAGGTGAGCCACTAATATACAAATAAATGTAAAAATATTAACTTAGACTTCCGTATTTTTGATCCCGTACTTTCAAAAGAAATACGTTTTATACCCGTAAGAATCGTGTTTCGTACGATTTTTTCCTAATAAAATTTTTCGATTTTTTAATGTAATTTTTCTTCGTAATTATTCCGAATTATACGTCTTGCAATGCGTCTCTTTGATATTTTATCCGTCCGTATTTTACTAAAATGGGTACTACTATATATGTTATACTTGTGAGAGACTTTGGGTTACACTTTTATTTAATGTCCATTTCAATTTTTCAAGGGCGAGCACCTAACTTAACGATTATTTTTTTTAAAGTTGTCGGTGATTATTATTACCTGATTTCCAAATTTTTTATCATTTCATATTTTATTTTCAAGACAAAATTCTATATTTTTCATTTTTTAATGATCAAAATTATTAATAGTCAAATATATATTCAAAATATATCAAAGGTTAAAGGCGGGATCGATCGCGTGTTTGACAAAATTTTGATCGATCGCGCATCTTTTAAATATTTCCATTAAATCGCGCGTCTTCCGAAGTGGTACTTTTGGTCCTTCCATTATAACGTCCGTCAAATCATTACCGTTTTGCCGTGGCGTGAGTAGCACGTGTCAAATCGAAGGGGTAAAAATGTCAGTACACAATTAAAACACATATTTTAAATCGGCCCCAAAACCCGCCCCACGAATACTTTCGTCTTCTTGATCTATGCAAAACAAAAACCTAACATTCCTTGGCGTCAATTCATGACTCGCTCGATGGAGCATAAAATCGCGTCATATTTTGCAAATGTGTAGGCAAAGATGTGAAAAGATAGTGTTGGGCCAACAAAATTGGCACCAATTTTTTCGTTCTCCAACAGATCCGTGTAACAATTTATTACTTAGATTAAGAGATGGAGGAATACAATTTTATCTTATGTAGTAACTTGTCTACGTTATTTTGTTTTGAGGCGAGGGCATTACAAATAGTATCAAATCAAAGTCGTCCAGAAAGAACTAAATTGATGCGGCGCGTAGTGCTCTACGTATAAGGGGAGCCACATCTTGATGTTGCTTAGGAGCCACCTCTGATCTCGCTATCTCACGGATGAATTACGGTCACCGGATATGATGTGGCTCAATGAGGACGTTGAGTATTTATGTCTGGGAGATTTTAATACACCGGTCCAGAGTGGCAATGTGATAAGATTTGATATGATTTGATTAGTACTATTCATACTACAAGATGAATCTTGCTTCTTTTTAGGAAGCCCATCTCCTTAAGAACTCCAGTGTTAAGAGTGATTGACTTAGGGTAACTTTCTGGGATGGGTGACCAGTGCAGAAATCTCTGATAGTAGCGTGAGTTGGAGATAACGTGTTGAATACCAATGCGAGCTTTGTGACTGGAGTGCAGGCGGGTACAATTCAACTCTTTAAGCTAATCTTCTTTTCGGAAGCCCATCTAATAACGTACCCGTCCAGGTGTTTCGGGGGCTTGATTGATTCTTTACCAAGCTAATCGATAATTGGTCTTTATAACATTACTTTAAGAAGTATGTGGTTCATGTTGCAGACTTGTAGTATTGTGAAGATGATATGCTCCTTCGTAAAATAACTCTAGGCACCATATGTCCAATGTTAACACACTCATACATCCATAATATGTTATTATTCTTTATATTTTTTCCACAGTCACTAAATCACATTCTTTATGTTTTTCATTGTCCTTGAATTCACTTGGCTGGTTAAACTACTTTCATTGGAGGTTCTATTCATTGTACTTCCTCTCTATCTGTCACCGAGGTTCTATAATTTTTCATTTATTTTGTTTCAATTAATATATGCTTTAGTGTGTAGTATAATGTGAGTATTAATACTTGTAACTAAAAAGGGGTAGAAATTTCTTGAAGTTGAAAACTTGAGGAGTTCATATTTAATACTAGATGTGCTCTATAGGATTTGGCTTTGTTGTTTTTGATGTCGAAGGAATCTTAACCTAGTTGTTGATAATTTGAATACATTACACATTTCGAGGACGGTATAAGGGCTTATGCTGCCTTCGCTGACCATATTATGCTTAACAAATGATATCTTTAATTTTTTTATAATGATCGAAATATGAGTGCAATATGTCTAAGGGCAGGGGTGGTCATACATGAACTCGAAATGTAAAGATTGCCCTTCATTCTATATTCCTTTTCTATTTATAAAGGTATAATAGTATAAGCACGATGCAAGTTTTTATCGAGGAGGGTACTAATGGTTAATAATTCCACTTGCATAGTTAAAATTAGAAATAGTTTATTGTAAAAATGTTTCCTGATGAACAAACTCGTGAAAATTTGGTCCCTTATTTAGTTTTTTCAAACTCTTTTTCAACATTATTTCACATCTAGAAAGATCTTGGAAGCTTTGACTCTTGGCGGGTACATGAAAAGCGGTTGTTATGAATTGTTGACAGGTAGACTTTGTTTAGTTCTTCCTTTAAACTCCCTACATTAAGCTGAATTACAGTATCGGATGATAGTTACACTATCTGTGTTTATACTATCCTTTCTCACGACTTCTTTTGTGTCGATTGTTCTACGTGTGATCGTCATCCATGGGAAGTCGCGACCATCGTGGGTGTTAGATTAATAATGCCATCTTCTTGTTGAGAGCGATGTTTGATGTTAACAAATTGTAATTAATATAAAAAGAATTAGTAACCGCGATCTTTCTAAATGATGAAGTAAGTTATTTTTCTTTTGCCTTTCTTTAGATAACTCTTTGGAAGTATTAAGCTACGGAAAGAAAGGAAATAGACATGAGCATCAATACAATAGTGTAGTGTTAATGACTACATCACGGTAACTTGATATCTATACCTCTTAGCACTTATTGGCCATACTAGTCTGACATACATGTCGATGCGCGTCGATACTATTTCTTTTATGTGTTGAATAAATTCTTTGGCAGGGCTCTTATTAAACTATAATGACAACTTAACGTTGTGTTATAGTATATCATATTGTGTTGAACATATTTTGGACCAGTTTGACATATAACTATCCACTAGATATTTGTCAGTGAGTGATAGATGAATTTAAGTGCATGTGACCGCCCGAGGTAAATGCGCTGGTGAGGGCGTCGTCCGATCCACAGGCCAGAGTAGCGCGTCGATGGATGACTAAATTTTTTAAAAAGATTTTTCAGAAACAACTCAATAAAACAATATACAACGGGGTTAAAAACACTTTAAAGAGAAAAAGAATCCATAAGTGAGTATTCACAACCACATAACGGCAACTTGACAAACAACATAACTCCCGGTACAAAATATATTTGACTTACAACAAGAATCCCCAAAATAACAACTATCACAGGACTTAACAACCTACAATTGACAAATAAAGATCTTGCTTGAGGTCCAGCGCACCACGCCGCTGCGCCTAAGCTCTGGCGCAAACTTGCCGAAACAGCCGGAGGCAGACAGCACACAGCATCAGCAAGCAATGAGAGTACGCCCAAGCGAAATAGGATGTAGTACCAAAGGCTTGAAAGTGAATATATAACTCAAAAGGTAAAATTAACCTCAATCACACAGCCAGTGGCACCCAAAGTAGATGATATTGCATCACAGATAGATAAAGCGGGGTACATATTATTCGACTTAAGATCTTAATGTAAAATCATTTAGCAATTTCATTATCATTTACTAAGTTTACATAAATTAAATCATTAGCCAAGCATTCGAGATGATGACGATAAAGCGATAACGTATGTACATTTCAAGAAACTGCCGATATGTAATCGCTCGACGCACTCTGTCAGTATGGCGACAACATCGCTGACTCGACAAGTAACTTGACTCGGCCAACCTACGATCATTTCCCAGCAATTTTATCATTTCAGCAACGCATGACTCGACTTAGCTCATAAAGCTCAACAACTCTATCAACAAAGCGCTCGCCCCCAACTCAATACACCTCTGATATAAGTCAGGATTTTGCAACTAATCTTGTAATATAATCAGCCTTGGCCTGCGGGGAGAAACTTATGCCACGTCGACATAAGCTATCACACAATTAATGCCCAGTGCGAAGAAAATGCAGATGTATGAGTGCAGAAGCAAATACGGACAATACAACTCAACAAACAATAATAAACTCATATACAACTCCTTCTAATACATTTCAACATCACCTCCAAAACACTATCGACTCGCTGAGTAGGACCGCGGAGACCACAGCCAAACCTTTCGACCCCTGTCACATATTGACACATAATTCCAGCAGAATCACGTATATACATTACACATATCCGTAATCAAATGGATTTAATCAACACTGTGAGATAGATGCTACGCCTCGGCTGGCTATATAAAACTCAGCATAATCGCGACAACGGACGCCGCGATGGCGCTTTAAACAAGCGTTGAAATTATAATTCTAACATAATATACAACTAGTAATATAACATTCTACTTATATATTTAATCTCATATCTATACTCCCAAGAAATAACCCGGCGAAAGTTCCCATTATAACCTTATTTCAACTTAAGTTACTTAGCTTTCTAATTACTAGTTTCAAAGGCCTAACGTTCCGATATTAACAACTAATCATCACATTTCTAACTTAAATGCTTTAATCTCGAAAACCAATTAACTACTCAAACTTACAAAACTCATTTTTAACCCTATATTCTCTAATCACGTATAAATACTTGGCTTTACGCTTGAAAGCTTGACACCTAATAAAAGTCCAGTACAGCTTGCAATGACCAAAAGAAAACCATTTAGAAAAAGTCAACAAAAGTCAACCCGTAATTCTCGACATGGCTTCAACCCATAAATCGAATATTATCACCTTTTATAAAATGTCCCTAAACTTGAATGGCGATTCTATATCATTATCATTATCGAACTCAAGTCAACTTCGATTAACCGAAAGTCAGCACATCCTCAAAATCATGAAATACTCCAAAGGTTCGAACTTTAACTTTTACGCTTAAAATGTAGAGGATGACTCGGGAAAACTCTCCAAGAAATTTTAGGACCAAAGCTTGCAAGATGAGGAAGAGAATGGAAGAAAAATTCAAGGGGAAAAATGGGGAGGGGGTTCGGCCTTCTTGGATAAGAAAAGAAGAAGATGATGATGATGATTACTCACATGGATAAGTATGAAATAGCGTGGGAGTTAGGTACAGATATTTCAAAAGAGTTATGCGAGTCTCGTTGGTTTTCGGTTTTTGATTTACCGTCTCGTTTAACAACCTGACCGAACATAAACTTAACCCAACCCCCAAATAATATTCTGATAATGTTAAATGCGAACGGGTTATTACAAATTCAACATATTTTTTTTAAATAAAAACTACAAGTCTACACTTTTTATTGGTTTATCACCTACCATCATATTAATTGATACATAGGATTCAATCCTATTATCCATGGTAAAAGTATTTATTACTACTCCCAATCTTTTTTTGGCATATGATATAATATTTGATCGTCGTTTTATAATAATATAATTTTGGAAAATATTCTTTATATAATAAATTAATCTTGATGAAATTCTTAAACACTATAAATGAACTGAGAAACAAATATATTATTCATCATGGACATATAAAATTTTTGAGTTGCATGATTCTATGTTTTTCCTTTTATGTTGAATGCCTTTTTCTTTTTCTTTTTTAAAATAGTTTTCAATTAGGTAGACGTATGATCCATTTTTTATCAATGAAAATTATTCAAAAATAACTTTTTAATATATTATTAATACAAGGAAATCACATTAAGTTAATTAATTTTCATGTTCATGAATTTGTGTTATGTAGTAATATCATACACAAATAAATTTCCTTATTATTTTATATTTTCACATATATCCAAATTTGTATCCAGTAAAATGAAAAAATTCCTTTTCCTAGGAACCCAATCTTGAAGTAGGATAAAATATATCATTACTTTTGTTGAGTATACCAATATTTTTCAAATGTTAAATGACCTTTAAGAATAGTTTTTTAAGTGATGGATGCATGTTAGTACGATATGTTTAAGTAACCCATATTTAAGTCTTTAATATTTGCTTCTTTATTTCAATATAAAAGGTTTGTTAAATTTAACAAAATATATCTTTCATGTGCTAATATCAAATTTGTTGAACTATTTCAAAATATTATAAGTTTAGTTAAGGTAGATAAAATAAGATAATTATTTTTGACCTGGCTTAATATAAAATTGTTATTTTGAATGGATTTATCCTTAGAGATTCATAATCAATATCTCTTTAACTTCATTTTGATTGGTTCTCATTAGTTGATGAATAATTCATTGAACTACTACAACATGCTCATAAATTCAATATGGATTAATATCTTACATAAGAATACGATAAAAGAAATAGAAAAAGATTTAAAAACAAACTTGTAGTGAGGAGGTGAAGAAGAGAAGGGAAAAAAGGGAGCTTCCAATCAAGTATTAAGTGATTCCAAGCGTGATTTGGTGTCGGCCAACTAGGACATAATGTGAGGACATGTCCCACTAAAGAAGCGAGGAAAATTTGGAACAGTACATGTATTCATTTACTATATATTATATTTGTTTATTTGTAACTATTATTACTAACTATAGTTTTATTAATACACTATTATAGGGTGGTCGCAAGAGATACAAGAAAGCAAGAGTTGTGAAAAAACAAGAAACTAAAGAACAACCTCAACAACTGACACGAAGAACAACCTGTTGTACTGATACTTTATTCTGCCCCAAGTAGAGAATTGGTTGAAAGATGCGTCGAGGTTTAGAGGAAGAGCTAAAGTAAGGAGGCAAAGCGGTATTTCAGAGCCAGTCAAGATGTAAATTATTGGAGTCTGATCAACCGATGTTGACAAATGCGGTGGCTTGAGGTATAAATGACTAGGAGAGCAAGTCTTAGGCAATCGATTGTAGCAAAGAGAAGCGTGGATAGCCCACATTTAGCCTTATACTCGAGCCCAAAAAAATTTCTCCACTAGTTCTTAAAAGTCCGTGAAGATTTCCATGCATCCGCCGGATATAGTGACCGATCGTGCATACATGGTTTTTGCCTTGGATGCATAATTTTGTTGGAAGGGTAAGTCAAAAATTTGAATTAGTAAGTATAAATCTACTAATTGAAAATACTATTGTTAAAACTAAGAAAAAATCAAACATTTTTAAATTTTGGGATGGATAGAGTATGAGTTGAGACTTGTAATACTAAGGATAATTCTTATTATTTCATATTAAATAAATGCGTACCCGACCATTTGATTAATTATCGCGTCATCTTTAGCACATTAATGGTTGAATCGTTGAAGGAGCTTATACGTAATTTTATATTAATTCGAAAATATCAGCCATTAAATGTGTTTTTCATTTAACAGATTGATCCACTTTTCATAACATAAAATCCATAATTTTCTCTCTATTGATTTGGAGGAGTTCAATTAGCGTGCTCCATTACCATTTCTGATACCGCGATTTCAATTGTCGGATTCATCATTGAATTTTCAATTTCTTCCTTCCTCTTTCTCAGTTGTAGAATTAGTTATTTGGGAGAAACTAATATAAACTCGATTTGATCATTCATTTTTCACAAACATAATGGAAAATTCAATTTTGATCGTTTTAGGTTTGTTCAACTCAGCAATGAATAATGTTGTCTTTGTTAGATTTTGAGTTTCACGATTTTAATAAATAGTATATGCGTTATTTCTTTACAAGCTGAATATTATATATGAATATTGAACAATTTTTTGATTCATGATTTTGAATATTGAATGATTTAGTTTGTTTTTTCAAGTTGTTGTTTCGAGCTATTTCATAATTGAAGCCTTCTAGATGTTAAGCTACAAATTTAGGAGATCGGTGTGGTGTTTGATATGCTATACCATGGTACATTCTTACTTACTTGCTTGTGAGTTTGTGTTGTAAGAATATTATAAATTCAAACGTAATAACATTATTATTTTTAAATCTTTTGAATTTCTTCCTCATTAAGATGGTCATTAGTATGATGTTTATTTTTATTTTAAATTGAAAATCCATTACAACTTTTATAATTTTGAGAATTAAGAACCTCATTATTGACCTTGATGGATGGTACATACTAAAATGGAGTTGGTCCTTTCGCTACTTATAAGTTGCATCCTTTTCCATCAAACGGTTGTAAGAAAATATTATAGAAACACTTAACTAAAGAAGTTTATAGACAAAGAGAAAGAATCCTCTTTCTCCATTGGAAACAACTTCGGCGGAGTCAATACATGCAGCAATAATCAGTTCATTCTATTTACGTTTTAATGGATGGAGGTATGTCAATTCAATTACGTTTTATTTTACATATATGTGATAATAATGTAATTCAAGATTTTGGGTTTATGTCATGTATAACTTCATTTAACATGTGGTATCAGAGCAAGGTTCCGAATGCATGATTATCCATCAATTCGGATTTATATAAATTGATACAACGAACATGAGTATAGTTCAACTTTTTCTAGCCATGAATTTATGTTTCACCATCATTTTGACACTACTGTTTAAGCATATATTTGATGTAATGTTGATTATGCGGCATGAGTTTCTCTTGATTATGTAAAGTAGTATGGCTATCATGGATATGAAGTTTTGTTCCTTCACTTAATACCGTAACTTAGGTAATATATGTATATATATATATTGCCATTTAACCATATGAAAACTTAGAAATGATATATAATGTCATTGGTTTTTTTTCAGATGACATTTTCTGGTTAATTGGTTGTAGTCACCTTAATCGGCAATGACATTGTTTGTTCGTTGTGTTTGGATTTCTACCATAATTATGCTTTCGTTTATCATACATTGATAAATTATAGATTAAATGTTAATCTTTAATCATTATGTTGAAATAATGTATCATATTTATTTATTTATTTATTATTATTATTCATCGTATGATTTTAATTTTTTGTTCTCTTTATAATGTTCATATTGTCATGATCATTAATTTATAAATATATCATTTTGGGTTTTATAGATTTTTGAATGATTTAGTAGAGAATTATGTCGAATTGTCTATATCTTTATCACGTTATAGATGTATTTGGGTGCTTACAATAATTTTGTAGCGTCAAATACCCTTGTTTTTCTCTATTTTTTTTTTAATCGATTTGAAATCTTTATTTGTCTATTTTTTAACCGTTAGATCGTATAATAGCTTAATCCATTAGTAATAATGCATTGTAAACTTGCGGTAAAAGTGGGACAGATAGTATAAATACTTTGAGATAAAATCGATATGTCGAGACTAATTGATGATTGAGTGATAGTTTATGTCACGAATAATATATAGTTGGATTACGTTTTTCATTAAAATGATGTAAACACGAGAGTCGAAGTAAGCGCGCAGCCGAGCGGAACATCTGCAAATTCTACAAATATCATGCATTATCTTCTCTTCTTACGTCCAAACAAACCCACTGACCGCTTTGTTCTTTGGCCAAGATTCAAGCCCCCCCTAGAAAATTTTTCCTTCATTTCATCTTCCTTTGTTCTTGGGTTCAAAAGTTGGTTTTATCATCTTCCTGCATAAATAAATCATACACTCTTTAAGGTATGAAAGATTAAGAAAGTTTTTGTTATATTTCCAAAATTAGCAGGTTGCTTTGACTTTTTTGCAAATCACCTTTAAATTGTATAAGTATGTTATTGAACCGTAATAGAGTTGTTTTGGAGTAAAAGTTGATGTTTTATGTGGTTGGAAGAGAATATGTTGAGTTAGGTTGTTGTAAGTTGAGTAGTATTTGGGTTTTTGAATTAAAGGTTGTTATAAATGGGTAGATTAGTTGGGAACAGTTGTAAGATTGATTGGGAATTTATTTAAAAGTGTTAAGTTGCAGGATGAGGGAGGAGCCGATTACATAGGAGGTTAGGATGGTTGAAATTTTGTTGTTTTATTAGTCGGTAGCATGGCGTAGTAATCTTTTCCACCTAGGTTGTTAAGTTGATAACTAAAATTTTGTTAAGAAGTTGGATATTAAAAGCTCAAAGTTGAGTGGTTGATGACCTAAACCTCTAAGGTAGATTTGTTAAGTGAATACTAAAATGGGATCGTTGTAGTAAGTAGTAATTGTATTTTTTGCGGATGTTTTGTGGTTAGGCGTGGAGAAAAGTGGAAAACGGCACTGGATTAATTAAGCGGGCGTTTCATATTGTTGCTTGAGTGAGTATTTTAACTTCAGCGGGTGTAGATTAGTTTACTTCCTCGTAAATGTGTTGAATTTGGTGATAATTTTGAGCATGTTTATCTATATATTTTTGTGTTGATTGTTTGTGTATGATTAGTTGGTTGAGTAGTTGGGTTGTGTTGTGGTGTTTTTGGAGGATTTATAGGCGTTTCGAGGTTAGATTGAGTCGAGTTAGGATGAGTTGATTTCCGAGGCTGTTTTGATCATTTTGGGGTTAGGATGTTTTTGTTAGTTGGATAGGTTGTCTATGGGTTGTTGAGGGTATGTTGAGTTGTATTATCACAGTATTGTTGGCTTGTGCCAGTATAGTCTTGATGTATTTGCCTAAATGCTGCGCATTCACAGTGTGTTGTTTATGAGTTGTTTAGTTTGTTGAGGGTATGTTGAGTTGATTATTGATTATTTGCCTTGTACTTTGGTATATCGACAAGCAACACATAAAATATATTGATATGATCGATATTGAAGTTATTTGAATGAAATAAAATATAAAAAATTTCATCAATTTTTCATTCATTGTTATTATTTATTCTTCCTCCTTTTTCATTTAATTTGCCACATTAAAATATTCAAATGGATAATGGCTTCATTTCATCATAAAGCTCTAAAGTGGTGGTTAAATATAATTTGCCATTTAAATGTTGTTTCAGAAAAGATTTCACTTATCCACAATTATATACATTTTGTGACTAATTCAGGTCACCATCTCCAGCGAAATCGGCTTAAGACCTCATTATACCATTTTCCGGCCAAAATTCTTGAAATAAAGCCAAAATCACAGATTCAGGCCAAGAAACACGTTTTAAGGCCATAACCCTTCAAATTAAGCATAATTATATTGATTTGCATCATAATCTCACCCAAATTCAACAAAAAATAAAAGAATCACCATCCTTGTTCATCACATTGACCGGATAAGAAGGGTTTTCTGAAAACTTCAACGATTTCTGACAAAAAAGAGCTCCAACAAAGCCAAAACTCCACAGATTGTTGGTTTGTTTTTTTTTTTTGGTTTTGTGGTTTTGAATTTGGTAATCAATTGAGAGTGAGAACTAAAAATATGGGTTGAGTGAAAGTGGAAACTAAATGCTGGGTATTTATTTCCACTAAAATGTTGTTGACTGATATCATGAAAATGGTGATATAATTAGGTAATATTGTTTTGGTAATCAAATGTATTATATAATCCGTTGTTCAAGACAAAATATAATTATGCTTAAATGGCTAATTTACATTCATAATTATATGACATATTAAAAATTAAAATATGTGATTTACATCACATGCATGCGATATTAACGATTAGTGTCTTCTCACCCCTTTCATATTTTCTTTACTTTCAGGTTTCAAATTCATGATTCTGTTTCTCATTTTGATTAATCAAATACATGCATCTCTTTATGCATACATGAATCAAAGAAAATAATGACATCACCAGATCCAATAATTCACAAACCAAGTTTGTTACAATTTGTGAATCATTTCACTTCTCTAGAGGAAGATAAATAATCAAAATGGATCTGCCACCAGAGGAGTTGCAATTCTTGACAATCTCAGACATCCTTAAAGAATCCATTTCTATCCCAAAACAATCACCTAATACATTTTACCTTATCACCATATGCTTGATCTTTCCATTATCATTTGCAATCTTAGCCCACTCTATATTTACACATCCAATCCTCACTCATTTGCAAGACAATCCAAATGGTCCTCAAACCTCTAGTGAATGGACAGAACTCCTCACATTTCAATTTTGTTACCTCATTTTCCTTTTTGCATTCTCCCTTTTATCCACGGCGGCCGTCGTCTTCACCGTTGCCTCTATTTACACGTCCAAGAATGTGTCATTCCAATCGACCATGTCCGCTATACCAAGTGTTTTGAAGAGGTTATTTGTGACATTCATTTGGGTTACAATTATGATAGTAGCTTATAATATTATTTGCCTTATATTTCTTATGATTTTGTTTATTGTTTTTGACCATTCACAAGATTCTATCTTGTTTGTTTTATCATTGTTTGGTGTCCTTTTGTTGTTCTTTTTTGTACATGTTTATTTTAGTGGGGTGTGGCATTTGGCTAGCGTTGTGTCTGTATTAGAGCCTATTTATGGGTTTGAAGCTATGAATAAAAGTTATGAGCTATTAAATGGGAGGTCTCAAATGGCATTCATGTTGGTTTTGGGGTATTTGATGATTTGTGGTATGATTAATGGGATATTTGGATCAATTGTTGTAAATGGTGGGGAGGATTATGGGATTTTTTCAAGGATTGTGGTCATGGGATTCTTGGTAGGGGTGCTTGTGATTGTTAATCTTGTGATGCTCTTGGTGCAGAGCATTTTTTACTATGTATGTAAGAGCTATCACCATCAGGAGATTGATAAGAGTGCTTTATGTAATCATCTTGGTGGATATCTTGGGGAATATGTACCACTCAGAAGTAGTATTCAATTGGAGAACATGGATGTTTAGAAGAACTACAATTAGGCTTTGGTATGAAATATTTCTTCCATATTTTTTTTGTTATGTGTATATACTGCAGATTGAAATGAAAACAAGGATTTGTTACTATCATTGTTGAAGCAAGTTTACGTATCATATTTTGAGATGGCCTATTTGCCATAGTTATTACTTGGAACGAAAATATTACATATTCTAACCAATCCCTTTAGTTTCTTAGCTAATTAGTGCATCAACTAGTACACAATCTAGTTCAGAGCATTAGTCTTTTATACCAACTTTATTACTTTTAGATTACCTTTCTATTTATGCAAGAATATTCATAGTTCTTTGTCCTTCAACTTACCTTGCCATATAATATTGACCGAAATTTGACATTCCAAAGATTCTCAAAATGCAACAAATATAGCTCATCAAAACAACCAATATCAGTAAAATGCCTCAAAATGCAGTTGGCTCTTCTTGCTAGATCCTTCTCCATGGTTAGCCAATCCTGATTTGTTCTAATAAAGGGGAAGAATACAAATAATGGGGCTGAAAATAATCACGTAAAGTAAAAATAGATGTTTGGAAATGAGTGAATTCACTTTACTGTGTAAAAGTTGATGATGTTAAGGATAATGAAGTTACTATGTTTTTAATTTTTATGTTACGACTATCCAGATTTTGGGATGGGGAATATTTGAGAAATTTGCTTGAGGTGTGTGTTCTACTACACAAGTGTAAGAAACATGAAAATGAAAACCAATGAAACAAAAATAGAAGGTTGTTTGAGTCACAAAATATGTAAAGAGTAAGAAGATGAGAATGCATCAGATGGTACTCTGGCTACTGACATAGGTGCTCTATGGATCAGCTTTATTTTATTACTTGTGACTGTTTACAAGTGTTGCCCCTACAGTTAACCGAAAAGCTACACTCTGCTCAAGATGTAGATAACATTGTATGAACAACATCTGGAATGGTCATAATACCTTAACACAATCTGGAACTATACAAGAACATGTACAAATTTAATACCTTATCACAATCTGGAACTATACAAGCACATGTACAAATTTCTAGATGCTATCTTTTAACATCTAATATACCCAGACCCCAGTGGCGCACAGGCGGTATAGCCAGTCGGATAAGCATGCCTAATTACTCGTGGTTGTAAGACATCATTATTCTCTAAATTTAGTAAATTTAGATGTTCCAAGCCATCTTCTGGCCTTGCAGAGAAGCAACATTAAACTAGCTGCGTACCTGAGATGTGCATCGTAACGGTCTAAGTGGGTATCAGGAACAACCAGAGGCAATTTTTCTATATACGTGAACAACCTTTTCAGATTCTCTTTGGTGATGGTTGCCATGTCAACAATGTCCTTATTGTCCATGTAAACCCAAAGGTCACCAGAGTTCACTCTTTTAAGGCTGTCCCGGCAAAAGGGGCATGACTGTGACCTCGAGCGCCTGCAGTATGAGTGGGGCCATCAAAATAAAATGCCTTAAAAGTAGAAAAATGGAAGGAAGAGCAACCAGAATTCAACTAAAGACAGATTTGAACACAACAGTCATAAATTTAGAAAAGACATGATCCTATCTCTGTTAGTATAGATCTGACCATTCCCAGTCCTATATAAAATATTGTAACTTCAAGTTTTCTTCTGCCAATAGACTGTGGTTGTCCTGAAGGAAAAAATGCAAAGCCAATAAACTAGAATGAACCTAGTCAATGAGTTTAGATCTCACCATTCTTCAGTAAAATAGAAAGTAACTCCTACAAGTTTTCTTTTGCCAATAGACAACTATTTCTGAAAGAGAACGCAAAGCCAAGATACTAGATATGAACCTATAGATCATCCTTAAAACATCAACATGCTCCGATGGGTAAGGAGGGGTCGGATAGTACACAGCCTTACCTATGTGATAACAGGAAGGTTGTTTCTGGAGTGACCAAAGAGTGAAGTGAAAACACTATCTACTACTTCATAATAAATAAGAAGCATAGGTAAATATTATCCTTAAAACATCAGTCATAAATATCCCCATGGGATATCATCAGTTATAAATTTAGGACTACTAGTGATACTAGTATACTACAAACTGCCGAAGTTAAACGTACCCATCCATCATTAAGAACTCAAAGATGCATTTTCAATACAAAGTTTCAAGAGGAACACTACCACTAATGGAAGTGTGAGGATGGTTTCGCTTATTTCTTTTAAAAAGTAAGATCAAGTGAGAAAACTTGGATTTGTTACATATTCTGTCAAGAGATGCCCGATAAAGCTTTGGTACACTCTCTATAGTTTGTTGCTACTTAAACCAGATATCAGGAGCGGAAGCAGTAAATCAAGCATCCAGTTAGTTTAATTATATTTATCCTGGTGCCGTTCTTTATATCAGGATTAGAACCTCTAAAATCACCTTCGTCTTCCAGCTATTCTGGTCATATTACTCACTCGTTCATTGAGAGTGAAGGTAGCGGCATAATGAGGAAAAGAAACAGAAGAAAGGAAGAAAGGGAGTAAATAGGCAGTACGAGTTTGTTACATTGTTTTATATTTCCTATAGTAATGGGAAATACCAAGCGAAAAAACAAAAAACTTCGGACAAAGATTAAAAAATAGGTTAAAATTTGGTGCAAATCACCATTATGCATGCTCATAGAGGATGTGTAGATATACTAATTATATTACTATATTCTGAACATGCCACAAGCCCACAACAAACTGCTTGCTACCCAACAGGTACAGTTTAAGACATTGTCTTGCAGGGAAGTCAAATTATAGACATCGACATGCCCCAATGCCTCTAAAGAGATTCTTTGTGATAACACTGAAGCTATTTCCAAATTGACCCAAGATGAAGCACACAGACTACATACCATTTCACAATAGATGAGAAATGTAGGTAGTTTAATAAGTCATTCAAATAAACAGAATCCAAACTATATATTAAAAAAAAACGTGAAACATCTGAAGCAAATCAGCAGAAAAGTATGAAATGGCAGTCAAGAAGACCCATGATAATGGGCCCCACGATTACTGTAAAAAAATTCAACATCTTATTCATTCTTTAGGTGAATCAAAGTTAATAACTCAGGAATAATTGCTTGCCTCGTCGACTTCTACTTAACTTACAACAACTTCTTTGTGTGAATGATGAAGACCACGTACTAAAAGCACACAGGTGAATCAAACTTAATAACTCAGGAATAATTGCTTGCCTCGTTTTTTCACAACTTCTTTGTGTGAATGATGAAGACCATGTACTAAAAGCACACAGCTATCCAGGTATAGCCATGCATTTCAAATAGTTGTGTAGAACAATTAATGGGTTAAGTGTAATAACCAACATCTTCAATGTTAAAATGCATAAGATCCATTCTTAGTTAACATACAAGATCCATTTTTAGTGGAAATAAATACCCAGGAGAGAAGAAGTACCATTCTTGGTAGCACTTGAAGCACATGGCATGGCTGCAATTCGGTAAGACAATCTTTCTGTTTATTTCCATGCAAATATCACATTCCAGTTCTCTTTCAAGGTCCAATTCTGAACATTGAATGCATTCATCGTCCTCTGTTCTTCTGTACCTCTCTTGGCAAACTTGTTTTTGCTTTTTATCTTCCAAACCAGTTACCCCACTCTGAAGCTGCATCAATGAGGGATAAATCACAGCTGGACATGGAAGATAAAAAGGATCAGTGACATAACTTAGTACACCCACTGATATGTTATAGAGGCAAGAAATTCACCATAAAATTCTCTAATGCTTGCCTTTCTCTCATGAATGGACATAGTAGTAGAGCCATCAGCATAAACCTATAGCACAGATGATACATGTTAAAGCAAATAATAAGCAGATGAGAGTATGAGACTGAACTAAAGATGAACCAGGGAAAAGTCGAACCTTATAAATTAAGATTCGTAGCAATCCCAGAGCACCAGCAAGGTGAAAGTCCGTCCACTGGACAAGGAAAAGAAAGAAGTGTGAAGCTGGACTGTACGACATTCTCATCTGCAAGCATGCACCATCATACTCTCTGGAGAAATCTGATGCCCTGTGAAATAGAGTGCAAGATTTCAGTATGGGCGGTAAAAGAAACAATTAAGGGTCATGCTAACAACATCAACATGCCCCAATGCTTCTGAAGAGACTTCCGCCTAAGCGAGGTAAGAGGGGTCGTATATCCAAGAGAGAGAATATAAAATCTTTGACTCGATAGGACATTTAAATAAGGGTCAGCACTAACTACTGCAAAAAACAGATACCTTGCCGCAGGTAACTCATAGGACGGGGTACAGTACCATAAGGAATATGTATAGGTATTGATTTCCAGAATGCATGTCATCTCATGTAATCTTAAAGGCTATAGAGACTAATGATGCTAACACAAAGTGATGAAGAACAAAGAGGGCCGGATAAGCAGCACTATGCGACCAAGTATTTGAAAATTTCAGAAAGTTTCAACCAAAGATGAATACCACTTTACAATTTTGAAACCTCAATCAGAATTTTATTGTCCACTCTTAACTTTATATAAAAATGAATCATTTATCCCAAATGGAAGTAATAAAATTAACTCTTAAGTCTTAACATAAAATGAAAGATTTACTTCACCAGATATTAAGGCAATTGTAGTCAAAGAAGCATCAAATCTCACAGGAATCAAAAAATCCATGCTTTGGCATAAAGACTAGATATGTTAATATTAAAATAACTGAAACAACCACTAAGTAACCATAAAAAAACTTCCTCTTAATGTAACATATAGGATTAGATTTGATGGAATCGCCATGACAATGCAGATCTTTCGCTTGGCATCAACTCACTTAGGATACGAGTCAAGCATCTTGGAATTTAAGTCTTACGAGGTAGTAAATCAAATTTATCACATCACCCACCGCCGCGACCCAGGTCAGGTGGCCATTTACTTCCTAAAATCAGATGCCTCCATTCAAAATTACATAAATAAAAATAAACATCTATCCCTATTTACTTGAACTACTAATAAAAATAGAAACTTAGAAAAAAGGAAAAAAGGGGTGTGGCCAACAAAGTATTAGCATGCTGAATATCAGCTTCAAGAACTTTGAGAGAATCTTTAAAAGACCTTCTCATTTGGCTTCCTTCATTACCTGAATACATAATATCTCAACCTTCAAATGCTCAAAACCTCAAAGAGATTGGATTTTTTTTAGTAATTTTATAAACCCTTTATGGAATATTAATCAAATCACTCACTCATTTAGCATTTTTTAGTTTATTTTTGCTTCATTAACTGAATACATAATATTTCAAGCTTGAAAGTATAGCTCAAGATGGATTTTTGTGAATCCCCCACTAACCCTTTATGGAATATTAATCAAATCACTCACTCAATTAGCAATTTTTATTATTTTTTGCTTCATTAGCTGAATACATAATATTTCAAGTTTGAAATGCTCAAAACCTCAAAAAGATTGGATTTTTCTTTTAGTAATTTTATAGCTTTTATCAATATCAATGCATTTCTCTTATTCATTGTTTTTTGTTTTCCTTTATTAAAATTAATCAGAACATATTTCTCTTCTCTTCTATTCTCTTTCTTTTCTGAGTAATTTTGTCATTTTGTGGTTGAATGGTTGAGAGAAAGAATGTGTAGATATTGTAAAGTACCTATAAACAATATTTGCTCAAGAAGAATGATTGTTATTTTGCCTACTTCATTGTTTGAAAAATATTCATTTAACACCTGTTGCACTTCGTCTTATCCATAGTAGAAAGTATTAAATTTAATTCTTTCTTATCGTATCGGTTCTTAGTAAAATATAGCATCACAATTAAATTTGACAAAAAAATTGGATTGAACAATCCATAATAATTTAATACAATAAAAATATAATAATTTTCCTTGTATGATATTATTAAATATTTCGATAATAAAACAACATAAATTATTGAAAACGTGCATGAAAACACATGATCAATTATGAAGCGTATTGTTTTAATATGTTCCTTCTATTATTTATTAGATTTTTCGTTCTTCATTATTATCTTTTCATCTTTGACTATTTTTTTTTAATTGTTGTTCATTGATAATCTCTTGCTGTCATAGTTTTTTCATAACCACCCAAAATTAATAATCTTTAAATAAATTTAAAAAATAAAATAAAAGCATACGATAAATGATTAATATAATTCTTATAATTTTCAATAGTTTAACTTGAGTTTTTACATAATTTCCATAACACTTTATATTATAATTAATACTAGGTAAACAAATATAACCATAATAACTAATAAATGATTAATGTATTTTTAATAACCATTTGACAAATAATGGTTAACAAAATTAAATTAAACACAAAATAAAAATTGGTTAATTATGATTAATTTAATTTAAAATAATATTTGGTAGTTTAATTCAGTAATAAGCTTTAACTATATTCTCGGCTGAATGTAAACTATTCTAGATTATAATATCAGCAAAAGATGAAACAAATGTTAGTTTACTTATAAATAACAATAACATTTTAATTCTAACTGAAATAATTCACATATGATCGTCTTTGGGTATTGGTTAATTAACACATTGAAATTTGGTCTGATGAAGCCTTGAGATCTCTTCATAATGATAGTCTGGATCTAGTCATTTTTTAATTTTAAATAAGGGTTTTGGTAATAGTTAAAAAATAAGGGGTTTGATGGCTTGATTTAGTAGCAGATGAGCGTGTATTGAACCTCAAATGAATTTTTAAAATATAATTAGGCGTAAATATTGTAGAAGACATAGATCAAAATCACATGTATAAATAAAAATAAAACTTTATAAATGATAGTAAGAGGTAGTATTGCTATAGTTCAACAATTCATAAATAATATTAACAATATATTATAAGTTTAATATGAAATAGAATTATTGTAAATGAAACTTTAATGAATCATATAAGCGCGACTGTTCCAAATTTCAGCTTTAGATCGGTTGGTTAATGTACATTTAATGCCAATTAAAGGTCGCGTGTTCGAATTCATACGGTGATGGAGCAAATTATATTCTACCATAGTACAGTGATGTAGTAATGCGATGTTCAAGTAGAGATTCGAGATCATTTGAGGAACTTGTTTACTTAAATTACTTGTAATTGTAAATGAGGCAAGTATTGGGTGATTGTAATAATAGTTAAGCGCAAGCCAGGTGCGATTAAAGGGATAAACATGAATAAAAGGATTACCGGGGAATATCGGCTTACTTTAACGGTGGTGATACTGTCAGAATAATAGATTTATATTTGAGAGACCAATTTCTCTTAGTTCGGTATATACCCAGTTAAGATTGTAGATTCATAGAATATTCTAGTTTAATTAATCTCCTATGTCGCTAAGTAAAATTAATTAGCTAAAAACTGAGCCTTGAAATCTATTAGAACCAACTTCGTGTGTTGCTCGGCCAGGTATAAGAATCCGCTAGTGTATCAAGTGATACATGTACTTTCCTTTGGACAGAGGGAGGTTTATAATCTTTCGAGGATTCTCGTATAAAAGAATTGTAGGATGCAAAAACTGATCAAAGAATCAAATTAAGTTCAATGAATTAATACTAAATTACAATTAATAACTTAAAAATCCGGATAAGAAAATACCTTTTGTAGAAACTATATAAAATTTGATAATAATAAATTTAGCTACACTCATCTTTGAAATAGATTCATAAATAATATGTGAAAACATAAATTAACTAGAGTATGAATAAAGAGTAGAAATCTTATGTTCTTCTTGACCCCGAAAGATAGAAAAGCAGTATAGTAAGGCTGTGGTGATTCGGTGAGCGTGGAGAATTCTTCTTGAAAAAGCGAATATTTTAATATATTACTATACCATATAACTGTTTTATATAGCAATTAGGTTAACTTCGAATCTTTTATTCTGACGGTTTTGTGTGTCGGGTCTCTTTTTCTTTCTTTTTGGATCAGACTTAACATAAAATTTCTTAGGAAAATTACGTGAGCAGCATGATTATAACTTGAAACTTCTTGTCAAAATTAGCATATCTTTTCCCAAATAATAATAAAACAGAATAAACAATATATAATATTTATTGATTAAACAATTAAAACAACCAAATTATGGTAATAAGTACCCCAAATCATCTAAAACTATGATAAAATATTAAGCTAATCAAACTCCCCATGACTCATTCTTTGTCATGATGAAAAATTCATCAGGCACATTTTAGCAGTATATCCACCGAGTGTGACAGTTAATCCATAACACATTTTAGAAACAAGTTCAGAGACTGGGATCAGACTTTAAATTAAACACAAATCTTGTCAAAACATTGCAGCAATCTTCTGTCAATGATTGAAATGATTCCTGAGATGTGGATATCTGTCTCGCACGGCTCAACGAGGTGTATTTATAGGCTGGTGTTTATACAAATTACCAATCTGAGCACATTCTACTGCATGAAGCGGATTCTCCTTTTGCGGCAATTAATCCTTAAATGGAAACCAAGTGGAGGTCTTTCACGGGGTTATGCTGGGGCTTAGGTGTTAAGGTAGAAATATTTGAACACAGACTAAACATGAAGAATTATGAAATCTGAAATAAATTCCACTAATACAAGGCATAATTTCACCATCGACTACAACATGGAGCCTCTCGCAGTTTGAAGCTTACTTTCTCTGAACCCGACATACAACACTTTTGCTGTTGCCCAGACACATTTGAGCTGCTAGAAAACAGGTATTTGTTTCTTTCAATCTTTTTCTCTTTCCTTTTGCTTTGCTTTTTTACTTTTTTTATTAGGTCTGTGGCGTTTCTAATTTGATATAACTCCCCACTTAACTCTTTACATATTACAAAATACTTGATAGATAATGCATGATGGATAAAAGATATCTGATCTATAAAGTAGGTTCAAAAGTTGGATATTCATAAAATCAGAAAAGGCTTTAGGCTCGTTGATGGTTTTAGCAACGAAGGTCCGACACCAAAAGGCTCATATGAGGCTTACTAAAGGGATTAACTACAAAGTTGGCTTTATGGGAAGAGTGGGGTAATTTCAATTACTCGTCGTTCTTGTAAATGCGCACATTGAAATCAAATAAGGGTTCAAAAGCGAGTTACGAAGGTGTATCCAAGTACGGCGTCGCGCATCGAAGAAATTTAAATGGCGAAAGGCACAAAGAGCTACGCGTGTATAGGTCATCACTGTCTCTAAGCTGAAATCCTCAACGTGTATTAGTTAATGCGTGCAGCGAGCGGCACAAAGCCTGCCGATCAAATCTCCCAACATATCGATACTCTTTAAGATACCATCGCGTAAACAACGGCGAAGGATACACAAGCGAAGCGGTCAAAGATAGTTTCGCATTCTCAATGAAAACCGCAGGCTGGACAATGCTGTAATGTCAGAATAAAATCCCCAGCGGTTAAATTTGCGTTGTCCCCCGATGAAACATGATATCGAGAAGGAGAAACTAACCTACCACGGCCTTAACATAAAGGCATAAAATAAAGAGGACAAGGAACAAAAAAGCAATGAAAGAAAAACAACTAAAAAGAAAGAATACTACGAAAGTACTGAGCCACAGGAGTAGGGTTGTATCACCTCGCCATGACACACATAATAGTATCAACTTTAAGCCTCGAGCGGTCTTGTGCTAAAACTAAATTGCTTTACAATATAAACAAGTAACCTGAGTTCAGGACTCGGTATGAGCCAGAAATTCGTAGCGTGATGTCAACTTTCACAGCTATCCTTGGGTAGGTCCCTGACTTTGATACCACTTTTGAAAGTATCGATACTAACAAGATTGCTAAACTCTTTGTTATTATAGTCGAGAATCTTGACTCGAGAAACAGGAACTTAGTAATCCACATGAATGGAATACAAGCATTAGGCGAGTGACTAGAACAAATTCTAGCATATGAGCAATAAGACCTTTTTACTGAAAATATAGGTGGACTCGTCCTTTTATAAGCTTCTTTAAAGCAGAGATAAATATCCTTAAACACCTCAATGGCAACTAGTAGGCAACACATTTACTGTGCAAAAAATGAAGGAATAAGCGTTTGGGCATTTGGTTGACATGAAGCATAATGTGTGCGATCGAGGCTTTCTCGAATAAATGGGAAAAATTAACACAAATCACGTACTCTCTAGGTAAACTAAAGTCATCCTCACCTTTGTATAACATACCATCTTTCAACGAGGTCCCCACATCGAGATAGCAAGCGCACTAGACAAGGATTTAGAATCAACATTTATAAGCATCCGTTAACCGTAGTTTAAAACTACATTGTGGCTACGTCACCTTTATTCTGATATTGGCATAAAATTCACATACTTTGTTCTTAGAAAGCTTAGGTTCAATGTCAGAATGGGTTCTGACACAAATGCGGCGATGCAGGCCTTACCTTGAAGTCGCTCTCGGTTTACTGAATAAACTAAATATACAAATAGAATAAATGCCATAAGCAGGTTATCCACCAGCGGGATCAAATTAGGTAAGGAGGAGGGGCACAGTCAAGGCTGAGGCGGAGGAGTCCTGCAGACTTAGGATGAGACTTGAATGTAGTCTTAGACTTGGTGGGCTTACCGAGAACCTTAGGTTTAGGCTTGGTAATTTAACCGACAACGTTGAAGCACTCAAGTAAACCTGACCAGCAGAATTCTTCAAACCAAGTCAATAAAAAGTATACACATGAATCCCACCGTCAGCGAGTTAAACCTAATAATAAAGAACAACACAATAAGTGAAAACTGAAAATATGACCTGATAAAGCGAAATATGACACAATAAAGCGAAAATAAAATAAAATAATTAACACAGCATACGATGAATATCTTTGAAAATAATAATAATAATAATAAAATAAAAAATAAAAGCGAAATAATACAAAAAAAATAGAAAATAAAACTAGTGCTAAAGTTGGGGATTTAGAATAGGGATGGCGGAGATGACGAGGAGCAACGGTAGTGGGGTATCGAGCGGATTGGCGGGCGCGGCGAGGGAGGTGCGCGCGAGAGGTAGTGCCGCTGGGCGGCGGAGGAAGTGACAGGGCGAATGGCGCGGAAGCTTATGGTGGGGCGGTGGAACTCGTGGTGAAAGGGAAATGGAAGGAAAAGAAAGGGGGTGACGGTTTAGGGTCCACTTTTTTGGTTTTTTTTTTTTTTTTAATTATTTTTCTAAATTGAAAGGCCCCAATTGTACAGGGAGGCTAGAATTTAGGCGGGAGGAACTCAGTGGGTAAAATCAGGCCACCATGGGACTAAATTTAGGCGGGGAATTCCGAAATTAGGCCCAGGCAAGCCTCGGGGAGCTAGAATTTCCAAACACAAATTCTAAACTAATAAAGCAATAATGAAGTAAAATTACACTAATACTATGATGAGTTTTCCACTTGGCCTTGGTATTGCTTGTCCCCGAGCGAGGCAGATTCTAAATTATAGCTTAAGAGTTCAATAAATCAATGACTCTTCCGATATTCACTAGATATTCTTTAAACTCGATGTCCGTTACTTTCCAAATGTACTTCACGTGGTCAAATTTCCTTCAACAATGAAACATTTGCTTTACTATGAATGGTTAAATGCGATTTTAACACGGAAACAAGCAGGCAGCGGGTGAATAACAACTTCCATACGGCTCCGATAATAACTCTCACCTTCGGCTATCATGGTAAATTTTTGTCCTCTCCTTAAAAATCACTAGCATTAAGCAATCGTCGCCTCGGCTTCGTCGAAACTCGTTCACTTTGACTTCCTCTCATTGTTAGAATCATGCTCAGAACCAACTTTACGATTGCCAATATACCTTATGTTCAAACTCCCTTGATAGCTAGCTTTTCTATAAACTAGATACCTTGGGACTAGTGCGATAAATTCTTCTTGTATCTTGTTCTCGCGACCCATGTCATCGTTCAACTTCGAGACCGGTCTAAACTGTGATGGAGTTCACTATCTTCTCCCGGAATATCCTTGATTTATATTCTTGGTTTACACATGCGATTTACATGGGTATTCAGCTTCTTAATCTGATAGATAACATTATGCTTGTACTGTGAATAAATAAAATTACACAAAAATGCTTTTAATATGATTAAAACTCTAGGGTTCCAAACCTTGAAATATGTCGTCTCTTTCAAAACTGATTACGAGCTTGTATAAAATTAGTTCTGGTAACAGTACTATCCATTTAATATGTCAGCAACTTAACAAGTATATATTTCCATACAGAATTTGGGAAAGAACCCATGAACCATTATTCGGATATTCGGTGCTGTGATCTCAAAATGCTCTCTGTTCGGCCTCGAGGGAACACGTAGATAGGATAATCTAATCCAGAGCTGATGTTTGAAAGGTATGGGTCCTCCCGATTAGAAATATACCACTTGATAAGAATCGTTTCTTTCTGTGAACTTAATCGAGGGAGATAATACCGAATCAAGAAAATTCACAATGCTCGGCAAACCACAGCTCATCTCCATAAACATTCGTAAGCTTTCATTTATGGGTATCAGAACTACATCGTGCAGGCTCACCTCAAAGCGACTGAATGATGGCTGCATTATTCTCCTTCCCTGTCATGAGTATAAAGATCAAACTCTTTGTAGCAAGAATCATCTAATTAATGAGGTTTGCATCTTTCTTGGTTAAAAAGTATTTTGTCTTGAGAATAGTGATATAAACAATCTACTTAAGCCAGGAACAGAAGTGAATAAAGCAGGAATATCTACAAGCAGAAATCTAGCTACGGTAATTCACTCCCAGTTGTAGTGTAATTTGTTGTGCATCATTTAAAGTTCTACTAAGCAATGAATTCTGCATGCAGTTATCGGCCTTTGTCACTAACAACGGCTCTAAAAGCATAATCAGGCATCAATAAACTAGAATAGGTAACCAATTTGAATTTTAACTTAAAGAGATAGACGGTGAGCCGACCTTTAACGAACAAAAGAATTCATGCAATCTGACTAAGCTGAATTTAACATCTTTAATTCATTAAATCAAGAGACTTGAACTTTTGAAAATCTTTTATAGATCTTACATAAAACCAGCATACTAGAAACTTCTTTATCCCTTTACAGAGTTGGTGGTGGAAGTTTAATCTCTATCTTAACTTTTAGGAGACAATATGTCACAAATGCAGTTTTCTGTTTAACCATAAAATGACGCTTTTTCCCGGCTTAAAGTTAAATTATGGTTTCTAACACAGCGTTTAAGGAAACTCCCAATTCAGATGCACCAAACATTTCAAATGACTGCCAAATCTTGAAAGTCATCCGTAAATACCTCGATAAACTTACCGATCATATCGGAGAAAATGGATAACGTAAATGCAAAATGTCCCAGAGGCGTTACATAAACCGAGGGCATCCTCAGTATAAAGGTTCTGAAAGGACAAGTGAAAGGTAGTCTTCTCTTGATCTCTGGGTATAGGTATGCAATACCAGACGAACCGTCCCAGAAAATAATAATACATTATGGCCTTGAGCCTGCGGCGTTTGATCGATGAAAGGTAAGGAAAATGATCATATTTAGTAACTGCTCCTTTGTTCGAAAATAATGACCATTCTAAACCATAACTATCTGGTTGGCACTAACCATTCTTATCATTTTAAGACTACGATGATACGAACTTTTAGGGGACTGTCTGGCAGGCCCAACAATTACTAACCAGAGATAGGATAAATAATACTGCGTCCGGCCCGGCAAGCACACCGATGCGTGCTACTCTTTCCAAATTTAGGTTGCTTCTTCTTTGAGTATCTCTTTGCGGCTTAGTCTCAGCGAGTTTTATGCATGTAAGCGGTGACAATCCGCCCGATATGGCCAAAGGCCACTTTTATAAGCAGACGTTGTCTTGGCGCTCATGAAACTCTCTTCACCTTCTTAGTTGAAATCAAGTGAAATACTATTTGGAAGTGTTTCGACAAATACAAAGATAAACATGTATTTTAGATGGGATGGTAAGGAACTTAGCTCTAACTGGGTCTTTGAGAATCACAGAAAGAAAAGGATAAATTTTAGGATTAAGATTCACAAAAGTCCCCAATGAGATTTCAGAATAATAACAGGAGTTTTGTCAGGACCTTCTTATGAATCATTTACTTCATCCTCATCTGAGTTATCTGAGTGAGCTAATTCTAACTTATCTCTTTTTATGTCAATGGCTTTGGAAAATCTCCTTGTTCCTTTCATCAATCTTTTGAGCATGGTATTTGAATTTCAGCAGACATGCAAGGATTTAAACACCGGAAGATTTAATGATTTGATCAACCTGAACATAGTAACCCCATTTTGCATCAATTCAAGTCAGTGGTAGCCATAAATATTCCCCGAATGGGAGATTCGTGAGGACAGGTGTGGTGTTCATCTGAGTACAATCTGAGGACAATACGTTTATCAGTTTTTGAAACCATCTCTGATACCTAGGATGTTTCTTGAGCAGTTAGCTAGACTGGAGAGGTCCTGTTAGTAGGTTTAATTCTTTAAAGCCACAATTGCCAGAGTAGAAATTAAAGGGAAGAAGATTTGTGCTACTTTTGCAATCTAACGTTGCACTTCTTTTGAATCCAGTATGCATGCTCATTATTAAAACTTTGAGTCCTTGGTTTTGATTACTTTGAAATAGGTTTAAGTCTGACATTAGCATCTCTAAAATAAAAAGCAACTTTTCATTATGACTTAGCTCTCTTGTGGAACTTCAGTCACTGAGAACTTATAAGGGAATATTTTAATCAATTTAATAAGGTAAGTCACATGAACTTTAGAAAGAATTTCATAAAATTGAGAGAAAGACTTATCGGTTATAGAAGACACTCTTCGGAAAGGTGCTGATAGAACATCTCAGCTTCATGCCTCCTCGTTGTCTAAATGGAGTAAACTTCCCGTTCTTTCTTTCTTTCCTTTGATTAGCTGGCAATTATTCACAGCACCAGCTCTCCATGAGATCCAGTATCAAAGAGTTTCCCACTCCTCCTGTTCATCCCTGCAACTTGCTCTTTCCAGGAGTTGTAGAAAGGCTGCAGTGCAGGCTTGTTGGCTTGACCCATTCAAGCCATCCCAGATTTCTAACTTCGATTGATCGCTAGTGTTACGATTATGTACTTCACGATTCTTAAGCATTTGTAGATTTGATCGGGCGGCCTCCACAGTGCATTATTGGCATAGATATTCCACTTTGCCATGAGGGACACTGTAATTATTCTTTCACGAGAAATTTGGATGATTCCTCTTTGATTATAGGTATTTGAACCAAGGATCATTCACCGTTCTTAGGTTGTACCCGTTCATGGCATTTGCCCATTGACATATCGAGAATAACCCTCAGAAAAAAGAATACATGGCCTTTCTGCATGAATGATGCTATTAAACTTCATGAATCGCACTCAATTTACCTCTGCGTGGATGCCAATCACATCATCCTTGTTAAATTAGAATTTATTCATACTTGCTCTCCGATGTTTATACTCTCTTTAAGAAATTATTAACAATGATTCAAAAATTTCTTGAATCTCTTCATTTGTCTTGCCATAAATTAAGCATAAAATTTTGTGTCCCAGCCATCGTTTGATGTCGAAATTCGGACGTCATGAAATATGGTATTGCCGTTCATGTGGTAACACTTACCAGTGGGGACAACTGAATCAACAATAATGCAGCGATCCGTACGCAAGTGGAAAGACTAATCATCATCTTTAGTAAAATTGAAATGCGGTTCGCCGATGATCATCTTTGCATATTAGAACTTTTCCACTGACTTTCTCATACATCTCCTTCCATGTGAATAGGCGGGGAGGTATAGACAAAAACCACCTATGGGAACATCTTTCGAGGTATATGAAAGCATCTTTAGTTTGAGACTGTGTGTTGCTCCGTTGTTGGGAAGGCACCTACCGTTATCCCAATTGAGAATGATGGGTCTCTTCGGTTGCAATCCCGTATAAAGTTGGCAAGTTATGAAGTGAAAACTCTCAACTCAAAATTTTAGTTAAACCGTCGAGCGATGCAGAGAAGGATGATCCGCGCTCTGGTAATGACCAGGTCTGCTAATTTTGTTCTTTTCTGCCGGTTGAATCGCCATTATTGTAGAACTAGAACTTTGAGGTATTCCTTCGAGTTTGTCGATGTGTCGTTCAACGGTAATAACTAGGACGATAAGCGTCGACGAGCATGCTTTGTAAAATCACAACTCGAGTAAAGATCAAACAACCCAAAATAATAAATATAAAATAACTTAAACTAAACAACTACTAAAAATTTAAATAATTTCTAGTTCCCAATGGCGAGCGCCGGAAGTGGAACAAATTATATTCCTCATGAAACACAGTAATTATTAGTCACGGTGCTCAAGTAAAGATTAGAATCATACTGAGGGAACTTGTTTGCTTAAATTACTTGTGATTATAAGTGAAGCTAAGTATTAGAATTGATTATAATAAACTAGTTAAGCCTAAGCAATAAATTAAAGGGATAAACACTAGATAAAAAGTTACGAAATTTATTGAGCTTTACACTGCTGTTAGTATTCTCTATCCAAATAATAGATTTATCAGCGCTAGGGTCAATTTCTCGTTAGTTGATTATACGTTTAAATTCGTAATTTCACGAATGTTTCTAGTTTAATTAATCTCCTTTGTCATTTGGTGAAATTAATTAAACTAAAACTGACGTAAGAAATCTATAGAACATTTCGTATTTGCGGCGCTTAGGCAACAAATAAACTATTAACTAATCAGTGATACATTAGCCATTTCGAGCCCAGGGGTTACGAAATACCGGGGTTATAAACATAAAAGGCCAAAATTGATTCTAAAACAATCAAATCAAATTAAATTCAATATGATTAATCTTAGTGCAATTGTAACTCCAATCCGGATGCAAAAATACA
Organism: Lithospermum erythrorhizon; assembly: GCA_019722365.1. NCBI lineage: Eukaryota > Viridiplantae > Streptophyta > Magnoliopsida > Boraginales > Boraginaceae > Lithospermum > Lithospermum erythrorhizon. The sequence goes on along the minus strand of JADFUC010001986.1, from coordinate 43,953 downwards.
GCATGAGACTACGTAAAACCCCTGATAATAATAAATTTAGCTACTACTCATACTAAAATAATTCATAAATAATATTATTGAAAGCATAAATTAACTAGAGTATGAATAAAGTAGAAATATTATCAATTGTCTTCAACGAAACTATATAAGCAAGTATATCATCATGAAATTTGTTCTTTGGTTCGGTGGCGTGGAATCATTCTGAAAAACTAAATATTTTAATATATTATATTAACATAACTGACTTTATATATAGCAATTAGGTTAGCTCCAGGTCTTTTATTCATGACAGACTTTGTGTAAATGTTTCTTTTAACTTTCGCTTTTTGATCGAACTTTTTGTACTCTTATGAAATTAAATGAGCTGAAATGCATAACCTAACAGGCTTTTCACGCATGCAAATTGGCGTATCTTTAAATAATAGCCAAAAATCTAGGAATGACATATATAATATTTGTCGATTAAGCAACCGAAATTATGAGTAATAAAAGTCATAAAAATCATCCTAAAAACTGTAATGAATTAAGCTAATCCACAAATATAATTTTTATCATCTGAGTCATGACCAACTAAATGTTAAACAGGTTCAGGTGAAAATTTTCTCTCTGGCGATTTTCCTTGCGATTCTTTAGGCGATTTGGTACTTTAAAACCTCAACAAAATCTCCAGCTCAGCAGCCCATGGCTGACGGGGAACTAGCATGCGGAGACAGAGAAACACCACTCTGTTTACTTATGAGCAAGTGCCTCCCTATTGTAAAGAATGTTCCCATACTGGCCACAAAAGCATTTATTGCAAGCGTATTAATGGCAAGGACAAGATTCCCTCTGCAACAATGAAGAAATTAATGGCAATGAGGTTGTTTGATAATGAAAATATTGTCAAAAGAAACAAGTACAGGAGGAAACCCTCATCTAATGCAATTATTTACAGAATTCATCACAATTAAAAGATCTCTATTGTTTAACATTAAAAGCAATGGAATGTCAATGCTGATCTCCTGTGGTCCCTACCTTTACAGTCATTGTGATTTCAAACTCCTCACTTGCAATTATCTGACATTTGCTCACCAGAGAAGGTAGGCTACCACTACTAGACATAATACTACAGATTATAAGGATGCACTCTGTTTAGAATCACAAAGTTCAGCTTACCGTCTTCACCTGAGTGTCCGATTGGGTGGATGGATAGTATAAGCTATTGAAGAGCAAATTGATCTTTACAGGATTATATTTGGCTTTGATTGTGCTTTGTTAACTGTAATTAGGTAAAATCTAGTATTCTGGAACAATGTGTTTGATATTAAAATCATTGATAATGGGATTCAGCATTTACATGCTTGTGTCACTCATAATGTTTTTAACTTTTCTATTTATACTACCTTTGTATACTACCAAAGCTCCATTAGAAAAACTGTGGAAAGCTTTGTCTGACTTCTCTATTCAATCATCCCCTTGGATGGTACTGGGAGATTTCAATGCTCTCACTTCTATCTCTGAGCAGTGGGGGGCTAAGTCCTTTAATCAATCCTCCTCTCAAGACTTCATTGACTGCATTGCTGACTGTAAACTGGAAGATGTTGGATATATTGGTTCAAGATTCACAAGATCTAGTGGAACTGTTTCTTCTAGGCTGGATAGGATGCTGTGTGATAATGGATTCTTGCTATTGTTTCCTTCCATTTCTGTAAGACGTTTGGCCAAGACCACTTCTGATCATTCTCCTCTCTTGATCAACTTTAAATCCCAACTTGCTGGATCTAAAGGATCCTTCAGATTCCAAAACATGTGGATTAGGCACAAGGGATTTTTGGAGGTTGTTTTGAAATCCTGGAGTCAACCTGTGGTGGGAGAGCCACTCTTTGTTCTTAATAGCAAACTGAAAAGCCTGAAACAAGAACTTAAAAGTTGGAACAAAGAAGTTTTTGGGAATGTTGTCACTTTAGTTGAAACAGCTGAAGAAGAAGTATTGCTCTGTGAAAATCAGTATGAATTAAGTGGTACTGAAAAAGATAAAGCTGCTCTCCTTTCTGCCAAAGAAAAACATCTTGCTAGCTTGGCCATTGAAGAAGATTTCCTTGCTCAGAAAAGTGGCATTAAGTGGATGAAAGAGGGGGACAAGTCTACTTCCTACTTCCATTCTGTCATCAAAAAAAAGAATAGGAAAAAAATGATTGATGGTATACTTGATGAAGGAGTTTGGATCAATGACAAGGATAGTATTGCAGATTCTGCAATCAAGTATTTTCAGTCTGCATTCACTGGAGGAATTGAAGTTGATGGACATTATTCCTAATCTAGTTACTACAGAACAAAATGAGATGCTTATGGCAAATCCTTCTATCCAAGAAGTCAAAGATGTTGTCTTTCAAATGGACAAAAACAGTGCAGCTGGACCAGATGGCTTCAATGGAGTCTTCTTTCAACATTGTTGGGAGATTATTGGCTCAAATGTTCACCAGGCTGTGTGCTCGTTTATGGCAGGTAACTCTTTGCCTAAAGGTATGTCCTCTACTGTGATTGCTTTGATTCCAAAATGTGAAGGTGCCCTTACTTGGAAACAATTCAGACCTATCAGTCTTTGTACTTTTGCTAATAAAATTATTTCTAAGCTCTTAAGTACAAGACTTTCCAAGGTTCTACCCTTCTGGATTCATCAAAGGGAGAGTGATTCAAGATAATCTACTCCTAGCTCAAGAACTTATTCACCCTTTAGATCATTCTACTCATGGTGGTAATGTTCTCCTCAAACTTGATATGTCAAAAGCTTTTGATATGCTATCTTGGAAATTCTTATCCCTGATCATGACTAAATTTGGATTCTCTGCTGAGTGGATAGACAGAATTCTTGCCTGTATTAGTAATTCTTGGTTTCTTAATGGTGAACTTGCTGGTTTCTTCCCTTCCTCCAAAGGTATTAGACAAGGAGATCCCATTTCTCCTGGATTATTTGCCCTTGCTAGTGACTATCTTATTCGAGGACTCTGTGCTATAATGAAGGACTCTCCAGCCTGTGCTTACAAGACAAAGTGCAAGATGATCATACCCTGCTTAGCCTTTGCTGATGACTGCCTCATCTTTGGAATGGTTCTAAAGCTTCACTCTCAAAAGCAACTGTGTTTCTGGAGCACTACCAAGCTATGTCTGGACAGGTGATTAATAAAGACAAGAGTGCCTGCATCTTCTCCTCAAAGCTCTCCAAAAGCAGACAAAAGTAGGTCATCCTATACTCTGGCTTCAAACAAGAAAATCTTCCACTTGTAGAAGGTCATGCTGTTTGATGCTCTGATTGACAAAATTACCAGCAAAATTCAGTTATGGGATCATAGGCTGCTATCTTTTGGAGGAAGAATAACACTTATTCAATCAGTTCTCTCTACCCTGCCTTTCTACAACTTGCAAGTTTTGAAAATGCCTATACAAGTGAGAGATAGAATTTTTAAGCTTTTTAACAAATTTTTGTGGAGCAAATCTCCTTGGTGCAGCTGGCATAAAATGTGTAAGCCCTATGAGGAAGGTGGTCTGAACTTTAGAGCCCTTGATGATATATTTACTGCATCCATGATTAAAGCATGGTACAGACTCAGAGAAGGTAAGCGCACTTGGAGTAAATTCATGTTAGCTAAATATTGCAAACTGAGACATCCATCTATAGCCAAAGTTCTTAATCCTCATTCAAGGCTCTGGAAGAATTTAACTGGTGTAAGGGATATTGCAGAACAACACATTACATGGGGTATAGGTAAAGGAGATTGTGATTTCTTTCTTGACTCATGGCTTCCTTCTGGACCCATCAACGAGAATGCTAAAAGAGGTATTTGCATTTCTGAATTCTGGAGAAATGGTGACTGGGATAATCAAAAGCTCTTATTGAATGTCAGCTCTTCACAACTGCAAGAAATTACTTCATTGAAAATCCATTTGGACTCTGAAGATTGTATACTCTGGAAGCTTTCCAACAATAGTGATTTCACCTTCAAATCAGCCTGGGAGCTGATCAGGAGACATCAAGAACTTTCCAGTCTTTATGGTCTCATTTGGCATTCCTCCATTCCAAAAAAAAGTGTCTTTTATGGTTTGGAGAATGCTACATAATTGGTTTCCCCTGGACTCTGTTCTTCAGATTAGAGGGGTTTCCCTGGACTCTCTAGAAACCTCCAGACATGTCTTCTTTACAAACCCTATTGCTGGAAATATTTGGGGATACTATGCTGAGCTATTTGGTACTCAGACTGCTGCTATTTCTACTTGGAGTCTTAGCACCAACACTAAAGGACACATCAGGCAAATTATCCCCATTGTTATTATTTGGGTTTTGTGGGAATTCAGAAACAAGGCTAAACATGGAGAAAGGGAATACAATTTTCATAACATTCAGAAAAGAGTCGACAAAGTTATCTTCTACATTGCCAAGACTGACTTGCTAAAATAAAAACACTGGAAAGGAGATTACAATGTGGCTGGATATTACAAAGTTGCAGTCCACAAATCTATTCTCAAACCACCTCAGATCATTTTTTGGAACAAACCTCCACTGGGCACTCTTAAAGTCAATGTTGATGGCGCTTTTAAAGGGAGATCTGCGGGGCTAGGAGGTACTATCAGGGATTGTGAAGGTAATCTTATTGCTGCCCTCGGATTTCATTTGTCGTCCCATTGAGTATAAATGGGTATTTAAGAAGAAACATGACAAAGACAGAAACGTCCATTTTTTCAAGGCTAGGCTCATGGCGAAAGGTTTCAAGCAAGTTCATGGCATTGACTATGATGAAACCTATTCACCAGTGGCTATGCTTAAGTCCATCCAGATAATCTTAATCACTACCGCATTTCATGACTATGAGATATGGCAAATGGATGTAAAGATTGCTTTCCTGAATGGAAATCTGAAGGAAGATGTGTACATAATACAACTTCCAAGTTTTACATGTCCTAAAGGACCTAAGAAGGTATGTAAGCTACAGAGGTCCATTTCTGGTCTCAAGAAAGCATCCCGCAGTTGGAATTTCCGTTTTGATGAATCAATCAAAGATTTTTTATTCGTCAGAAATGAAGAAGAATCTTGAATATATAACAAGGTGAATGGGAGTTATGTAGCATTTATACTCCTGTATGTCTATGACATACTAATTATTGGAAATAATGAAGAGTTACTAAACTCAGTCAAAGATTGGCTGTGTAAATGTTTCTCGATGAAGGAGTTAGGTGAAGCACAATACATTATCGGAATCAAAATTCACAGAGATTGAGCCAATTGGTTGATCGGACTTTGTCAGGACTCTTATATCAATAAGGTATTGCAAAGGTTCAGAATGGTTGATTCCAAGAAGGGTCATGCCCCCATGAGACATGAAGTTCAACTCAATAAGTCACATATCCCACTACTAGTGCTGAGATGAACAAAATGAAGGACATACCTTACGCTTCGGCTATAGGGTCCATCATGTATGTCATGTTGTGCACACGACCTGATGTGTCATATGCACTAAGTGCTACCAGCCGATACCAAGCTAATCCAGGCGAGAGCCACTGGATTGTAGTGAAGGGCATCTTGAAGTATCTGAGAAGAACTAAAGATGTATTCTTGGTATATGGTGGAGATGAAGAGTTGGTTGTTACAGGTACACCGATGCCAGTTTCCAAACTGACAAAGATGACTACCGTTCCCAGTCTGGGTACGTGTTTTGTCTTAATGGTGGAGCAGTATCTTGGAGAAGTTCCAAACAGAGTACTGTAGCCGATTCTACTACAGAATCTGAGTACATTGCAACATCGGACGCCGCAAAAGAAGCTTGTTGGATTAAGAAATTCGTGACTGAGCTTGGAGTTGTGCCTAGCATTGAAGGGCCAGTGGAATTGTTATGTGACAATACTGGTGCCATTGCTCAAGCCAAGGAACCCCGAGCACATCACAAATCCAAGCACGTACCCAGAAAGTATCACCTGATTAGAGATATGCTTAATAGAGGTGATATCAAAGTATGTAAAGTAGCAACAGAGGCTAATGTTGCCGACCCCTTTACCAAACCACTACCTCAGGCAAAGCATGATGAGCATGCAACGAACATAGGTCTTAGACAAATGTCGCAGTGGTGTTAGGTTTATTGGGAGCTAGTGTATCTGTCTTGTTATGTGAACAAATAATTGAATATTACGGCTTCTTATATTTCAATACATTTTTTTTACTATGTTTGTGTGTTTACATGTTTTAATTTACATATAACCTATATTTGTATCCTCGTTGAGTGAAAAGTAAAACCCCTAGGCTGATCTGTAGTTTCTAGAGAGACAACTTGGAAGTGTTGATTAGATAACCTCTTCAAGTCTAGAAACATAAGATAGTCATTTTACTTGGTCATATGCTGATAGTTTGGATCGACTAGCATTTGATGATCAAGCATAGTGATTGATTAGTGATTGATTTTCTTGGATCATGGGAGCTTGTAAAGCATAATCAATCTTATGGGTTGTCAGTTTGTATAATTGAGGAGTTGGATTGACCGCTGTAAAATCATAGAAGATATGTATATTTGTGTCTTATCAGTTTTTACTTAGAACTGTTAAGTTTAGCAATTCTTAGACTTGCGTATATAACTATCTATGTTATATGATTTGTGTGCTTTGACTATGTCAAAAGTCTTACTTAAGTGGGGATCATAACGACATATGTTAGGTGACACAATAAGTATAGCAATAGGTATTGATATATTATAAGAAATTTATCTATCCTTGATATACAAGGCAGATCTCAGGCCTCTCAATGAGTGTGGGATGATTGGTTTATGAGACGCCACAGTATCTGACTTAGTTCAACTCGAGTAAAGAAATTCGTGGGTGTTTTATAACACACTTCTTATGGTTAGCATGCGACTAGAAACTGCGTGCTAAATGAATTGTAAGGTAATCATCCAAGGGCAAGTGAGAGTGTTGGAAATCAATGAATATTGATTTCAATAATTATGTCCGTTGCGATAATTGTTGTAACAATTCATTTACTAGTTTAGTTAAATGAGATTACTAAAACTAAGTGTTTAATAATAGTAATTGTAAATTACTAGTCGGGTTCTCATGATAATACTAGGCATTATGCCAGTCACGTTTCAATAATTATGCCTGTTGCGACAATTGTTGTAATTATTTTATTATACGGCTGCTATCATCTCAGCCTAAATGGTCACACACATATAGTGATGTTGAATTATATTTCATGTATGAAATTAAATTATATTTGGTAAATTGAGAAATTGATTATAATCAATAAAAATCGGGTAATTTACACTGCACGTGTAAAGTATTAATTGGATGTGATGGAATAATATGCATATTTTGAATAAAACTTTAAACAAATAGCATATCAGGATCAATTTAATTGTCATAAAATCATATCTAAATAATATATAACAATATATTAATATGAGTATAGCAAATAAAAATTGACCAACAACCTTTTCAATGGCCTTTGAATTCCAATATGAGCATCAATGAATTGGCAATGCTTTAGTTGATCGATACTAAAAGAGGTTGACTTATAGTTTCTGGGTTTGCTAAAACTATTGGGAATAGAATGAAAGAATCAAATCAAGAATACTTGAATCTTGTAAGTTTTTTCCCCAGCTTTAGGAGGGAGATGGCCGAATTTTTTTTTCAATTGTTAGGTTTTGTTATTATTTTAACCTAATGAAACTATATATATATATAGAGAGAGATATTAATTAAACCTAATGCCCAATCGAATTAGTTAGTGAGCCGGCTTGTTAATTAAACTAACTTGTTAAGTAATAACTACTAACAAGTTAATAACAAGCTAAACTAACTAATTAATAATTAAACTAACAAGTTAATTAATTCTAGTTCATCCAATTAATAATTTATACATGCCGCATAAATTATCCGATTATTTATTGATTACAATTAATTTCTCCTTTTAATAAATATAGTTTAATTTTATTCATGAAATATAACTCAACATCACCTGTGACGCTGCCAGGACCTTTCTAGACTGTAAAATAACAAATGTAGATATTGAATAACAAATGACCATTATTATTATTATAACGGTCATGCATGAGATCTTGCAATCTGACCTAACCCTTGATATTATCATGAGAACCTGACTAGTAATTACAATTACTATATTGAACACTTAGTTTAGTAATATCATTTAACTAAACTAGTAAATGAATTGTTACAACAATTGTCGCAATAGGCATAATTATTGAAACCAATATTCATTGATTTCCAACACTCCCACTTGTCATTGGACGATTACTTTACAATTCCTTTATCACCGATCTCTAGTCACAAGTTAACTATAAGAAGTGTGTCATGAAACACCCATGACTTTCTTTTACTCGAAGTTGAATTGACTCAAATACTATGACGCCCCATAAACCAATCAGCCCTAAACCTACTGAGAGGCCCGAGATCTACCTTATGGCAAAGGATGGATAACCTTTATAATATATCAACACTTACTGTTATACTCACCGTGTCACCTAACATATGTCATTATGATCCCCGTTTAAGGTAGACGTTTGACATAGTCAAAGCACATAACTCATATAACATAGATAGTTATATACGCAGGTCTAAGAATTGACAAACTTAACATTTCTAAGCAAATATCATAGGACACATATATACATATCTTTATGATTTTGCAAGCAAATTAATCTAGCTCCTCGCTTATGCAAAACTAATGTACCATAAGATTGATTAGGCTTATAAGCTCCCATGATCCAAAGAAATCGATCATCAATCAATCACTATATTGGTCATCAAATGCTAGTCGCCCAAAACTATCAACATCTACCAAATGAGAATGTCTATCTTATGTTTCTAGACTAAGATGTCTCTCTTTTTCAATACCTGTGTTGCCTCTCTAGAAATTATAGATTAACCTAGTAGATTTCACTTTTCACCGATGAGGATACAATATGTTATATACCAAGACATAAACACATTAATTGTAATACCCGACCGCAAAAATGTGTATGTGTGTGTGTGTGGTGTGTGATATGTTTGATAAGATTTGATTGGTACTACTCATACCATCAAGATGCATCTTCTTTTCGGAAGCTCATCCTATAAGAACTCCATTGCTGCCGCGGCTTGACTGGGTAATTCTAGGACGGGTGACCCATTGGGAAGTTTCTCGTGGAGCACGTGAGGAGACAAACGCATCGGAAAGACCCGTGGTGGCTGAGGCCGCCCATCAAATCTAATAACGCATCGACCTCGGTGAACCAGGCGGGCGTTACATTAACATAGAAAACAAATTTATTGAAATATAAGAACCCATAATATTCAATTATTTATTCATATAACAAAATTGATACACTAGCTCCCACTATACCTAACACTACTGGGACATTTGTCTAAGACCAATGTTCGATGCACGCTCATCATGCTTTAGATGAGGTAGTTGTTTGGTAAAGGGGTCGGCAACATTAGCCACTGTTGCTACTTTACATACTTTGATATCACCTCTATTTAGCATATCTCTAATCAGGTGAGACTTTCTGGGCACGTGCTTGGATTTGTGATGTGCTCGGGGTTCCTTGGCTTGAGCAATGACACCACTATTGTCACACAACAATTCTACTGGTCCTTCAATGCTAAGCACTACTCCAAGCTCAGTCATGAATTTCTTAATCCAACAAGTTTCTTTTGCAGCCATTCAAAGGTCAGAATGTACTGCATTCTGTAGTAGAATAGGCTATAGTACTATGTTTGAAACTTCTCCAAGATACCGCCTTCCACCATTTGCATTAAAACACATAGCCGTATCATGAATCCGTATATGTCGATAATTATGCAAACTTGTTCATAAAAACATAAAATCACCAACTTATATGCATATATGTATATAAAAGATTATTTAAAATACATAAAATCACCAACATACGAGATTATTTAAAATACATAAAATCAAATTACTAGAAAATACATATATTCATATATGTATATAAAACGAATTCGAGCACTTATAGCGCATCGGAAATCACCAACATATACTTTCGCGAAGCCTCCTTTGATCTCCTTGCAATTAGCACCACAAATGGTAGATGCCTCCAATTGGTCCACACGAGGAGCGGTTGAATCACGCGATTGGATTTGCTAGAACCTCAAGAGCAATTGGAGAACAAAATCAAGCCAAAATGGCTTGTCTTTGTTCGGCTATGGAGAAGGGGAGGGGGCGGCTAAGAGGAGGTGGTGTGATCAAATGAATTAGGCTTTTCATCTTTATGAAACCTTTAAATAAGACACTCCCTTTTAAATACCTAATATTCCATTAACTAATAAGCCAACTCGTTAAAAAACCGTTAACTAACTAATTGCTACCAGGCAACTAACAAGTCACTAATGAGCTTTTCTAGTTAAACCGTCAATTGAACTAGCAAGCCAATTGATTCAGTCTCGTCCAATTTATAACTTACATTATCAATGTAAAACTCTCGATTAAGTATCTCGTTGATTTCAATCAACTCTAAATTTAGCAATCACGATTTAATTTCATACATGAAATAAAACTCAATCCATAATCCGTTTGTGTGATCTTTTGGGCTCACATAATATCAGTTGTATAATAATATAGTTGACCATTAGTACATTCCATATCCTAAAACTCCGAACATCATTCTCCTTAATCACTCTATCGCCTCATTAATCTAAAAGTGTTCTTAACAATTCTTCACTTGCATCATAAGCTTCATTACATATCAAAGGGCACTTTAAGTTATCATCCAGACCTACATAAGTACCCTCAATATTTGAAGAAAAGCGTGAAGACACACAATCTATAACTCTCAATGCTCTGCCACTAGTGTAAAGTCTACACAACTCACTATTTGGTGATGCAGCAACATAAATTTCAAGACATTTCTCCCTAAATTTAACTACATCATCAGCACTCAACAATTATTTCAAACCAAAAGCCAACCCCATTCCAGGCTCCCTATAAACATACAGAAGTCTACTTCCAACAGGATATCCAGATCTTAAAGCAAACTCATCTATGTCCTTAAGGTCGAAACTCTTTTCTTCTAAATAATCTATGTCTAATGTTGTACCCCTTCATATATCAGTGTAGGGAAAAGCTTAAATTTTCCTCCAACATAGACCTTCGCAGTGAAGTACTCATCATACACTTGTACATGCATAAACAAATAGACAATTAGAAATAATTTGAGAAAAAATCCTAACTTTAAAGCCTAACATTTTGAAATCTGTGAAAACCCTAATTTAATACTAATTTAGGAACCTAAAAGAAAATCAAAGGTAATAAATAATTAATTAAGCAACCCACTATTCGAAGCCCCATATAAAAAAGGGTTAATTAGTACGGAATCCCTAATTCCCAACAAAATTCGAAACTCTAATCTTCGGAATTCTCACCGTACAAGCATTGTACACAATCTTCTGAAAACATTTTTCGAGTATGTCGCACAGTCCAAGTCATTTTCATTGCTTCGTTGTTGAGAAGAAAAAAAATTTGGATTGAAGGGTTTTCAATTTAGGGGAAATGTGATAGATATGATCTTCATTTTCTTTTATTATATTTAAAAAATGCCAACGATAATAATTAATAATATAGCTCAAATATTTGTCTTTATGTGGCGTAATGTGTTGGCTCCAACGGGAATTTGGGACCTAAATTGAAGTATCATCACATCAAGTTTCCTCTAATCCTCTATGGATATTGGTCAAACAAACTGTCGTTGTCAAATATAATGTTTACATTTAGATATATATTCAAGGGGTGAATGACATATGGGTCCTCGAGTTTTATCATAAATGTCAATTAGGTCCCCGAGTTTTTCATATTACCATCTTAGGTCTTTTGCTCAATTTTGACTTGCTCAATTACTCTTACCCCCTCATATGCTTAACACTTCATTATATTTCATAATTCATATTTAAATTGCTTTTATATAATTTCAACAGTTTTATTAATAATTTTTTTCAAATACATACATTTCATATGTAACCCTAAAATATTTTAAATAAAGATATCAACATATGATAAATTTAAAATATTAATTTTTTTAGTAAATAAAAAATTAACTAAAAAATATTATTTTATTTTTCAAATTAGAATTCTTTATTATTATAGAAATAAATTTATTTATTTACAAATTTAACATTAGTTATAAACTTATATAATTTTAAATGAAAGAAATAAATTTTCATTTGCTAAAACTAATTAAAAATGTTAAAGCGTAAATATAAAAGGGTATAATAGTCAATAAGATACTTTATTTTTTGTCCAAAGATCTAATTGACAATTAACATAAAACCTAGGGACCTAGAATGGTAATACAAAAAACTCAGGGACCCAAGTGACATTTAACATAAAACTCGGGGACCTAGACGTCATTCACCCTATATTCAAGTAATAACTTAAAGATATGGGATTGTCAAGTTGATAAAGTAGGTGAGTTTGTGACCGTAAGGTCATGAATTCGATTCCCTACCAACACTTTCTTGGTCGAGCCAGTCACACAAGATTTGCTTAGTATTGTTTATCTGACTGACGTGATTTGCAGATATTACGTCAATCCGAGGTCTACCCAATACGCATTATACAAGTAGAGGCGCAGGTCCGCTACAAAAGTAACTTAAAGAGATGCTCTAGTAACTTAAGCGAGAGTGGACACAAAACTTAACTGAACTTAACAATTTTACTTTTTTTAATACACACATTTGCACACCTAAACAATAGATTACATTACAATAGCCTAAATGGAACTTACATGTCCTCTAGTAAAATGATCCAATCATCTTTCCTGATCAATATAATACAAAGTTTTAATGACATTGTCCAACTATAACATATAAATATTTAAATCTCATCAGAATATTGCAAAAGCCAACACCGAGTACATCATCATAAATCAAGAACTTACTCGTCAACTTATCTCACTATATCCACATACGCCCCGCCACTCAATATTGCATTGTGACGGGCATAAAATGTCCATAAAAATATACAAATAGTAAACTAAAGTAACACTCTCTTTATTTCAAAAAGATTCTCTAGTTTTAAATTTTGATGTATAGATCTGTCCCAAGTCAGCCGCCCTGAGATTAGAATCATTCAAATCTTGGACACTAGGGTCACCAATCGATGGATGACTAAAATTTAAAAGACCCACATGTTCTTAAATAAACCAATAAAAACAAAATAGCTTGAAAAGGACAGTTTTTAAAAAAACGATCTATCGTGCTATTTCCTAACCACACAACCAGCATACAACAATCAACCAAAGTACAAAATATCAATATACACGATCTATCAAGCACAACATATCAACATACATAACGGTCTGAAATCTCAAAATAACAACAATATAGGCGTCCGAACTACAATCAAAACAACGAGACTGTGATGATCAACTGCCGCCCGCCGTTCACCTAGGCACTAAATCGCGATCACTCGAACAGACCCGAAAACGCTGCAGCACCATCTGTCAACCTGGCACAAATAAAATGCCGCCCAATACGAATAGGGGGTAAGCTACGAAATTTAGTGAATACTTATCTCACGAGTGAACATTAACTCACTTCCACGAGTAGCATAATATAAGGATAGTTAAATTCACATAATATAGATAGATATGGCAGAATACTATACCACTCAAAGCCATAATATGAGAAAATATCAATAGCGGGTTCATTATCATGCTTGCATCATAAAATTATATTAAATCGACATTTCTACGATCATGAATTTATAGGCCCATCCAACTAAACATGCACAATCTAATAAGAACATCCAACAATGATAATCATGCATTTCAAGAAAACAACGACAACAATACCCAATCAAGTCCACAACTCTACTATATCATCCAACATATGTAACACATCACTACTAAAACAACTCAACCATCCAACTCCACCACTCTGCCAACAACACTAGTACTACTCAACCCACAACTAAACAACTCATCCAACTCAACATTCGAACCCACAACTAAACAACTCAATCAACTCAACATAATCCAGATTTCTACAACGAATGCGCATATAATCAACCTCAACCTGCAAGGAGAAACTTATGTTCGTCGACATAAGCTAACAACGCTCTCGTAACGAGGTACGAGGCAAAAACAACACACTCATACCGAAGTATAAGACAGTTACCGGATAGTACAACTCAACATACATCAACAACCCCTAAAAAACTCATTTTATGCCACTCCAACCAACTATATCATCCTAAAATCCAAAATGACCAAAACTGCCCCGTAAACCAAATCATCCTAATCCGACCCAAACTCATCTCAAAACATCTATGAATCTCATAAAACAACACACACAACCCAACTACTCAACTACCCATCCATACTCAAATACATGCTCACAAATATCATCAAATTCAACACATTCACGAAGAAGTAAACTAATCTACACCCGTGAGATAAAATACTCACCTTGGCTAGTGATATGAAACGCCTCGCCTAATCAATCCAAGTGCCTTTTCCCACGCTCCCTGCCTAACCACAAACACTCGAAAAATACAATTACTACTTACTACCATTATAACTCCATTTTAGTTACCAATTATTAACTTAAGGTGGAAAGATTACTATGCGAGCATAAACGACTAACAAAATGATAAAATTTCAACCACCACACCTTCCTACGTAATCGGCCCCCGCCCTACACCCACTCTAACACTTTAAACAATTTTCAGTCAACCAAAAATCAATTTGCCCAAACTAATTTACCCATTGTTACCAATCTTTATTCAAAAAATCCAAATATAACTCAACTTACACAAACTCATATCCAACATAATCTCTTACAACAACTTAAAAGTCAAAACTTATACTCCAAAATAACTATATTAAGGCCCAAAGATTTACTTTTACAACTAAATGGTGGTTTGAAAAAAGTCAATCTAAAAGTCATCTAACACATTCAACACTTTTCAACCCCAAGAATCGATTATTATCACTTCTAACCACATAATCCAAACTTAGATGATACCTCTATACCATTTTAAAGTCTCAAAACTCAAAGTCAACTCAAGTCAAACTTCCATAACTTATGAAATATCCAACAAGATTCAACCTTTCTTACCTTGATGTGTAGAGGATGATGAGGAGAAGATGGTCAACTAACTATCTTTGAGTTTAAGCAACAAAGGATAAGAAGAAATGGAGGAAGAATTTTTTTTTTAATGGGAAAGGGGGTAGTTCGGCCAAGATGGGGAATGGGGGGTTGGTGGGTTTTGTTTTTTTATGAAGATGAATAGTGGAGTGGAGGTTGGTGGGAAATATTTCTAGATTGGTGTTAAGTCCCGTTTGGTTTGCGGTTTTATAACCACGTCTCGGTTTAACAACACAACTCGAACATGAAACTTATTTCTACCCTCGAATAATATTATCATATAACTTATACGGAACGGGTTATTTCATTTGATGTTTGACTTTTCAAAACTCGAACTCAATACAGAGTATTTTTTAATATAGTGTATAACATTTGATGAAAACATATAAGTGGACAGTTATGTGTATCAATTAAAGTCGCAAACTTGGCGTTGAAAATTGAATCAAATCAAGCTAGACATTTTTTTTTGAAACGGAGGAAGTACATTATTAGAATAAAGCCAGTACCTTTATACTAACTTCCTAAATTCTCAAGATCCTCATTCACTTCATTTCCTAGCTTTATTTTACAGTAACTAACAATAGCACAAGCTTGCTCAAATACTATTAGATGAACCTCTATAATCAAACAAGAAAAAACAACAATAAAAAGCAGGAAAATATATGTACAGTGCAGCAAAAGTTCAATCCAAGCTTCCATTAACGCGCAATGGAGTAACTTATGATGGGGGAGCATGTAGTAAGTACTTTTTGAAAAAAAATAATTTTATTAATCATTTTTTCAAACTATAGTTATTCTTTTTTTTATAAATGATGTTCACTATCCTAAATTTTATATTTTTTCCTTATAACTATGATGTAATAACCCGTTATAAAAAAAAAAAAAAAATTAATTTTTCGACGGCGGATCCGGGGATATAAATACTTCGGCGATATTATTTCGTAAAAATTTTTTAGTCAATTACATTTATACTTTAGTAGTGTTTGTCAGTTAAAGAATTTATTCAAATCGGAGTCGAATAGTCGAAATGCAGCGGATCGGTCGGTTTGTAGTATATTTCGGTTTTGAGAATTTTAAAGTTTTAATCGTATGGCATGATATTATTTGGGGTTAGAAGTTAAATTTATGTTGGAGTTGTGTTGTTAAACCGAGACGAGAAACTAAACCGAAAACCGAACGAGAAAGCGAGCAAGTCTTGAGATATTTTTAAAGGACCTCAACAGACCTTTTTATACTTATCCTTTAGCTTGTCATCAAAAGAGCTTTCTTTCTTCCTCATGGAGGGCCGAACTCCTCTTGTTTTCCTCAAGGAAAATTTCTTCAATTTTCTTTCCAAATTAGCGAGCTGTCCTAAAATTTCTGGAGAGATTCCCCGGGTCATTCTCTACGTTTCGAGGTAAGAAAGTTCGAATCTTTTGGAGTATTTCTTGAGTTTGAGGATGTTGACTTTTTGGGAATTTGAGTTGACTTTGAGCTTTGATGTTTATTATGTTATAGAATTGTCATCTAAG
Organism: Lithospermum erythrorhizon; assembly: GCA_019722365.1. Taxonomy (NCBI): domain Eukaryota; kingdom Viridiplantae; phylum Streptophyta; class Magnoliopsida; order Boraginales; family Boraginaceae; genus Lithospermum; species Lithospermum erythrorhizon. The sequence continues at coordinate 27,322 of JADFUC010001986.1, read as the reverse complement.
CTTAGATTATCGTATAATAGTTGATAATTATCGATTTATGGGGTTGAAAAATGCTGAGGATCATAGTTGACTTTTGTTGACTTTTTCTAAATGGTGTTTAAAATGATAGAAGTGTAATTTCTTGACTATATTTAGGATTTGTTTTGAGTGTGTTATGATTTTGACGTGAGTACAAAATGCTCGTATATTACGAAGTTTTGTAAGTCGATAAGCGAATTGACGAGATTAAAGATGATTAGAAACGTGATGATTAGTTGTTAATATCGAATGTTGTCTTTGAAACTAGTAATTGAACTCGACCACATTAGAAAGGTTGCGAACTTGTTGGAATAGGTTGTAGAAACTTTTGTTGGGTTATTTGGGGCATTTCCAGATGAGATTATATATATCGGGTAGAATGCTATATTATTAGTTGTGTTATATAGTGCAATTGTACTCGGTGTTTTGATTAGACGCGAAAGTGAGAAGCACTGATCGATGGTGACGTTTATTTCGAACCGAGGTGAGTACTTATCTCACGGGTATTACCTTATGTACTTCTTTTAAATGATGTACCTGTCCTTGTAATATAATTATGTGTAAAAGCGGTGCATGTGTCTTTTGTAAGATAATTATGTGTGAATGGTGTATATGTCCTTGTGATATGATTACGCAATTGGTATACATGTAATGGTTGTACGATTATGTATGAGCCCAATATGATTATGTGATTTTATTCTCGGCAAAGATTAAGGTCAGTTTGCCCTTTTGAGGTGCGATGGCTTGAACTCCCAACTTATATTTCTCAGATATTCGTATTCCTTGTCGCACTTGGTATTTATGTATTCTTGACGCAATTTCTGTGGTATTTATGTGGCCTTGGCGCGTTGTGATTGATTTACGACAGTGATGTATTAGCCTGCCGCTTTGCTATTGTTGGAAGCAAAGCAGTTATTACTGGTGAGGTGTCATCGGAGTTAAGTATGATTTGAGGTGACTTGAGTATTAGGATACACCCTATAGTTAGGATTACTGTGATTAGGTGACTCTCCTTCCTTGCGTGATATGTGACGCTATTGGCCCTATACTACGGCATAAGGCGCGGTTTACCTTATACTCGCATAAGAGCGGTATGACTCTTTGATCGCTTTGGTCGCGGTGTGCATTGCCGGTGTGGCCCTATACTAGCGTGGTAGCGCACGGCTACCTTATACTACGTATAAGAGCCGTGTGAGTCTTTTATCACTTTGCCGCGGTGCATTGTCGATGTGGCCCTATACTACTCGCAGATAGCGCAGCGTTTGGCCTTATACTCGGTATAAGAGCGGTATGACTTCTCTTTTTGATCGCTGCCGCAGGCATTACCTGCGTGGCCCTATACTACGGTATAGCGCGCTACGTTTGGCCTTATACTACTGCATAAGAGATGCTAGAGTCTTTTGACTTTGCCGTGTGCATTGTCGATGTGGCCCTACTACGGTATAGCTGCGGCGTGGCCTTATACTCGGTATAAGAGCGGTGTTTATTAGCGATTGATCCGCCCCGCAGTGTATCGGATTGAGTATAGCGCGCATTAGAGGTTGGTATACTTGTGTGTGGATACGAGAGGTAGAATGATGACTAGATTTATAGTCGATGCTGAAGTCTCGTGGGATTTCATTTGGGTGATTGTGTGCTTATCGGAACCCTCTATTATATATTCATGTTATGTCCGAGACTTCAGCGTGGAATTATGTTGTATGACTTTATCCGATAATCCCGTAGATACATGTATTTTATTCATATTTGACTATTTATGACGACCACAATCTTGTTGTTGTGCTAGCAATGCTTTGATGGTTGTACTTCATTTTTAAGCCAACCTTGTTGGCAACTATTTTTATTCAGATATTTATTATTTTCATTGTAGCCTTTACCGCATTATCGCTTTTGGTAGATATGTTATATATATTAAGTGGGTAATGGATGAGGTACCTTTTGAAGGAGAACATTAGGTATAGAAATTAATAACCGAAGTTCATGCTAACCTACCGATGATGTTGATGATATTTTATATATATGGTGGAATTATGTCAGTATGTCTCTTTATCCCATAACCTCAGATACATGTATTATTCCATATTTCGATTACTTATGTCTATTCACAATCTTGTTGTTGCAGCTGGGCAAATTTAAAGTTGCTTTGATGTGGTTGTATTTCTATTTTTAGACGCTGAAATTTTGTCGGCAATCTATTATTTTTATTCGTGATGACGGTATTTACTTTCGCCAGCCTTCGCCGCATTACCGTCTTTTTGGTAGATATGTTATATATATTAAGTGGGTAATGGATGATACCTTTGAAATAGAGAACATTAGGCTAAATTATAAACCGAAGTTTGTTAATCTGCCGATGATGTTGATGATATTTTATATATATACGGAATACCGGATGCAATTGCCAGAATATAAGTAATCGATCTAACCACGACGCCGATACTATTGAGGTAAATAAGTTCCGTGATACTAAATCGAGAATTTGGAAGATAAACGTACTTAGTTATCCGAATTTCAAGATATGTTGCTCACCATATTAAGAAATGCATATATTTGGAAGATCTTATGAGGAACATTAGTTGTCATAGGAGGAGTATGATCAGAATTGGGGAGGGCACTTAAAGTGAACTAAAGGATATGATTAAGTTGTATATGCATGGATTTAAGAGAGGTTAAGATATGTGTTTGGGTTATTGTGTGTTTGAGGTGTATGTTATATTGGGAATTGGGCCTATACTGTGAAAGATACGATAGAGAAATACCTCTTGTGATTAGCGCATCAGGAGTAAGTTATTATTTAGTGTGGGTTATCGGTATAGTTAGAAAGCCAATAAGGGAAGTTTTATTTTGTATGAAAATCCATAAAATAATATTTTGGGGTATAGTTCTAAATAGGCGAATCTAAATTATTCTATTCGCACGACGTAGGTTAACTCTGTGATATTTATTTTCACTCAGCTTTTTAGCTGACTCCCTATTTTCCCTATGGGCGGGCGTCTTATGCCTAGGTTGTTGCGGGATGATTGAGAGGAATTGGCCGAGTAGCTGCATACCCGCGAAGATGGCGGCGGTGGTCAAGACCTCAACAATCATACTTTTATCTTCTTGAAGTTTCTGCCAGATGTAATAATTATTATTGTCTCGAAGGTATAACAAATTGTTTGATGTGTATTTATATTATGATTTTCAGTTGTGTACTATTGGTTAGTTCACTGATGGACGAGTTGTATTGTTTTATTTATGATGTAAAAGAAGTCATTTATTGTTATCCATCGCTGGGCGCATCTGGACATACAGTTGATGACGATCCCAACCTCGTGGGGGCCAACTCGGGCGTGGTCGTTACAATTTTGGTATCGTGAGCCCAGTTTATGTTTTCGTGTCTTGTGTATTGGTGTGCCTAGGTTCAAAGTTATAAGTGTGTTGCTAAGGTGGAGTCATTTTCCTCGTCGAGTTCATTGCTTTCTCCTAATCCGTTGATCAGCTGAGGACGCCATTTGAAGATTTCTGACTCGCGGCATTTGGTGGTCTTACGAGACTACTTTTGCATTTTGTGTTTTTGTGGTGTTATTTGATTAAGATGTGTTATATTAGAGATACGTGAACTCCACTGGGGTAATATGACGTACGCCGAGTTATGTATTGTCGAGATGGGTAGCCGGACATATATGGAGATCACGAGAGTAGATATTTATGAGGGATTATTGAAACGATACAAGTAATGGGTTAGATATGATACAAGGTATCGGAAATATTATGAGATTAGTGCGATCTATATATTTTGGGGAAATGTCTTATCATTGACAAAGGTGGTGTCACAATGATATTTTATGACTTGAAATTAATTAAGGATAAGTTGTGATAATTAATATACGATATATTCCAGGTGGAGTTGTAAAGAATATCAATGGCTATAAGTGCGTTATCGTTAACTAAGATCTCGCGACATAGGAAGTCATGAAATCAATGAATTTAAATGATAAGTAAGTCGGGGTGAATACAATCGAGGCCGAATAAGAAAAGAATTTTGAGTTATCTATTAATAATGTTTAAGTAAGGGCTCGGTGGTTGAGTAGAGTGTATCTTTTGTGATAGAAATGATTATTCTTGAGGATGTAAACTCCCAGTTGAAACTCTTGGAGATGGAATACGGATGAATATGTTTGAGGATTTAAAGGAAGAGACCGAATTATTCTAGAAGTATTTGAGAGAATTCACTATGTTGAATTTGAAGTTGTTGATAAGTTGGGGCACGTGAATTTAAGGGTAATAAAAGTTAGCCGAGAGGATTCTGCATACGTAGCCGGGATTAGCAATTGATCGTGGTGTAAGATGTTGATCTAAATAATTAAGAATTCTCTTGATACTGAGTAATTGGGGATTTACCTACATACCTTATCTATGCTTGGAGTGAAGTATATGGTAATTGATTAGATCAGGTATCCGTTATAAACTTATCTGTGGCCTAATAGTGAAATTCAGAAATGTTGACTTGAACGTGGCGTTTGAGGCATTCTTATTTATTTTTGTGGTATTCATGTTTGAATATGTATATGTGTGGGTGTGTGCAATTTGAGTATATTTATGTTATGGACGTATCTGTGAATATATTTTTGTGAGAATAGTTCCTATATAAAATTGTTGTATCGTGTGTATTGCGGATTTACGTTGAGATTGTTGTGTGTATGATTGACATTATATGTGTGATTTCCAGAATTGTTTGATTTGAGGATATTGAGATGATGCGGTATCGGGCGGTGAGCCACGAAAAGGTCAATTGTTATATATGATGATATTGTGGTTTATTTTTGTAAGTTATTTTATAGTGGTTGTAGTATGAACGTGGTGTGGTGAAATTTTGTTGTTTACTCGTTTGATTATGTGATATGGAGTATTATGGTGACACAAATTATGAGTGGACAGTATCGGTATTGGCGATAGGAATTTTAATTTTGAGTGGTATTTTGGAGGCAATTGAGGATGTTTATAACACTAAGATTGATAATGGGAATAACAAGCGTAGCAATAAGATGATAAGTTTGAATATGAAAAATTGGCCGGTTGAATGTGTTGCGGGGCGTAAGAGAAGTCACCGCTTTAAGTCAATCGGGACATAAGATATTATGGGAGCCACTAAGACGCATACTATATCGGGGGAAATTTGAGTAGGTGACAAGGTGTCCTGATGTTAGTTGGATAAGGGCGTGGTCGAAAGGTGTGTTGAGTTTATCCGACAGATTGTTCTCGAAAATTTCAGGACGAAATTTTATAAGGTGGGTAGACACAACCTGCTACGAAAAAAAAAAATTAATTTTTTCGGCTGGCTGGATCCGGGGATAGTATAAATAATTTCGGCGATATTATTTCAGAAAATTTTTTTTAGCCGAATTAAGGTTTATGTATTTCTTTAGAAGTGTTGGTCATGGAAGAAAATTTTTCTTTGAAATCGGAGTCGAATAGTCGAAATGCAGCGGATCGGTCGGTTTGTAGTATATTTCGGTTTTGAGAATTTTAAAGTTTTAATCGTATGGCATGATATTATTTGGGGTTAGAAGTTAAATTTATGTTGGAGTTGTGTTGTTAAACCGAGACGAGAAACTAAACCGAAAACCGAACGAGAAAGCGAGCAAGTCTTGAGATATTTTTAAAGTGACCCCTGCGAGACCTTTTTTTATACTTATCCCTTAGCTTGTCATCATCAAAAGAGCTTTTCCTCATGGAGTGGCCGAATCTCCTTGCTTTTCAAGGAAAATTCTTCAATTTTCTTCCAAATTTCGCGAGCTTTGGTCCTAAATAAATTTCGGGAGAGATTCCCCGTATCATTCTCTACGTTTTGAGGTAAGCAAGATCAAATCTTTTGGAGTATATTTTGTGTTTGAGAATGTTGACTTTTTAGGAAGTTGAGTTGACTTGGAGTTTTGATGTTTATTATGTTATGAAATTGTCATTTAAGCTTAGATTAGCGTATAACAGTTGATAATTATCGATTTATGGGATTGGAAAATGCCGAGGATCATAGTTGACTTTTGTTGACTTTTTTCTAAATGGTGTTTAAATGATAGAAGTGTACTTGGACTATATTTGTGATTTTTGAGGTGTAAGTTATGATTTTGACGTGAGTAGAGAATGTTCAGATATTACGAGTTTTGTAAGTTGATAGTGAATGGATTTGAGACAAGATGATTAAAATGTGATAGTTGTTAATATCGGAATGTTAGGTCTTTGAAACTAGTAATTGAACCGACCACAGGAAAGGCTGCGAACTTAAGTTGAATAGGTCAGGGAAACTATGGGTTATCGGGGCATCGGCATGAGATTATATCGCTAAAATGCTATATTATTAGTTGTGTTATAAGTAGTAATTGCATGTCAGTGTTTTGATTAGACGCGAAAGTGAGAAGGCACTTGGATCGATGAAGCAGACGTCATATCATGTAATTTGAAAGTAGTACTTATCTCACGTGTATTACCTTATGTACTTTAAATGGTGTTCTTGTAATATAATTATGTGTAAAGGTGTACGTGTCTTTTGTAATAATTATGTGTGAATGGTGTATGTCCTTGTGATGATTACGTGGGAATGGTATACATGTAACGGTTGTAATGACATGTGAGCCTAATATGATTAATATGTGATTCTATTCTCGCAAAGATCAAGGTCGGCTTGAGGCGATGGCTTGAACTCCCAACTTATATTTTCTCAGACTCAGAGCCTTGTCGGCACTTGTGGTATTTATGTGGGCCTTGACGCACTTGTGGTATTTATGTGGCCTTGGCGGCGGTCATGATTGACACGACAGTGCGATGTATTAGTCAGACATGGCTATCATTGAAGTAAAGTAGTTGGTTATTGAGAGGTGTCAGTCGAGTTAAGTATGATTTGAGGTGACTTGAGTATTAGGATATGACCCTATAGTTGGTATTACTAGGGATTAGGTGACTTCATTCCCTGCGTGATATGCGACGCTATTGGCCCTATATCACGGTATAGTGTGCTGCCTGGCCTTATACTGCATAAGAGCGTTATGACTTCTTTTGACGCTTTTGCCGTGCATTGTCGGTGTGGCCCATACTACGGTATAGCTGCAGCGGTTTGGCCTTATACTACGGTATAAGAGCGTGTGAGTCTTTTTGATCACTTCACAAGATTGTCGATGTGGCCCTACTACGGTATACAGGCGGCTCGCCTTATACTGCATAAGAGCGGTATGACTCTCTTTGATCGCTTGCTGTGCATTATCGTGTGGCCCTATACTACGGTATAGCGTGGCGGTTTGGCCTTATACTACAAGATAAGCAGCGCAGTCATATAGAAATAATACACTTCAAATTTTATGTATCAACATTAAATATTAAAATTATTTTAATAAGATTAATTTAGTATAAAAGTGGAGGATCGGCTTATTGTTAGAATCTAGTATGAATTATACTTGTGATTAAACATCAATTCATACATCCCGGATCCTCAAAATGACATAAATTAATCTAAAACCACATAATTACTATATGAATAGGAAAGTACTTACATAGCAGCGGAAGACAAACGAAATCACCCCTTTCAAGCAATGCCCTCACGTGAATCCCCTTTCAAAACGCTCTCCAATTGCTTGACCAACACCAAATAAGTGTTCTTTAGATTGAACACACCAGGAGGGAGTTGAATTCAAGACTTGAACTTGCTAGAGTTTTGATGAACAAATGGAAGAGAAAAATCTCTTCCAAAAATGATTGGGAAGGGGGGGGGGGGGCGGCTATTTGTGATGAGGCAAGGGTTATGATTCCATTCATGAAAAAACCCTTGTCTCTTTCTTTATATACCAATTGTCAATTTCTCCCGATAAACAAATCGTTAAGAAATCAACTTAATTAGACCGTTTTATGCTTCTAATTAAATAATGAGTCACTAGTGAGTTGTTCTATTTTAATTAACTTAACAAGTCAATTAAAATACTAACGAGTCACTATCAAATAACTTATCAAGTTATCTATCAATATCAATTGCTTAATTAATTAAACTTGCAAGTTTAACCAATTGATATTCATCAATATATATTTGAATATATATATATATATATATATATATATATATATATATATATTGAGAAATACATCTCAATTTACAAGTCTTGTTTAATTTCATACATGAAATATAATTCATATATCAATGTACGCAGGTGACCTTTCAGGCTCGTATAATAGTAAGTTGTACAATAATAATAATTTGACCAATTACTATTATTATAACGATTAATGAGTAAGATCTACCATCACTTATAACCCCTTAAATTATCATGAGAACCCGAACTAGTAATATACACCACAAGGTGAACAAAGAAGTTCTAGTAATCACATTTAACTAACTGCAAATGAATCGATACACAATTGTCGCAACGGCATAAAAAGGGAATCAATATTCATTGATTTCCAACACCCCACTTGCCCTTGGACGACACTATACCTTTAACACGCGATTCTAGTCGAGGCTAACTATAAGAAGTGTGTCATGAACACCTACAACTTTCTTTTACTCGAAAGTATGAATCGAATATGCTTTATGGCATCCCATAAACCAATCAAGCACTAACCGGCAGGAGAGGCCCCAGATCTTCCTTTGTATATGGTAAGCGACGGATAAATCTCTCCCAATATATCAACATCTATCGTTATGTTTCACTATGCGACCTAACATATGCCGTTATAATCCCCGCTGGCGCAATGCTGTCATAGTCAAAGTACGTAGTCATATAATATATAGTTATATACCGTAGGTCTAAGAATTGTCGAACTTAAAATTCTAAACAAATATCATAGGACACATATATACATATCTTCTATGAATTGCCTCTCGGTCATACTCGCTAACGTGATCAAACTAGACCACTAATCAATCACCATATTAGCCCACGGTATCGATCTAGTCCTCGCAAGCTAACGTGATCAAACTAGACCACTAATCAATCACTCATATTAGTCATATGATGTTTGTCGCCCTAACTATTAGCATTCGACCAAGGCCTTGGCTAACCTATACTTCAGGCTTGAAGATGTGTAATCAACAATTCATGTTGCCTTCTAGAAAATATGACTAAATCCCAGTGATTTAACTTACTCATCAAGGATACAATACATGTATATTATATGTAAATTTAGAAGATATAGACATATCAAAACAAATATACTAGAATATGAGAAGAAACAATATTCAAATATTTGTTCACATAACATAATAGATACATAATCGACTCCCACTTAACCTTAACACCACTGCGACATCCTGCCTTCCAAGACCCATGTTCTGTCAGACGCCATCACGCTTATTCCCGACTTAGTGGTTTGGTAGTGGTCGGCGATTGGCCTCTCGCTTTCTACTTTACATACTTTGATATCACCTCTATTAAGTATATCTCTAATTAGGTGATACTTTCTAGGTACGTGTTTGGATTTGTGATGTGCTCGGGTTCTAGTTCGAGGTATCGCCCAAAGATTGGCTACAAAGAAACTCCATCGCCCTCAATGTTAGGTACTACACCAAGCCTTCACCACTAATTTCTTAATCCAACAAGTTTCTTTAGCAGCCTTTCCAGACGTCAAGCGATGTACTCGACTGCTTGTAGAATCGGCAACAAGACTGCTTGGAACTCCTCCAAGATACTACTCCAATCGGGCTGAGACAAAATACATACCCAGACCGGGAACGATAGTCGCCCCCGCCGCTTGAAAACCGCATCGTGTACCCGTAACTACTAACTCATCATCTCCACCATACCAAGAAAGCATCCGTAGTTCTTCTCGTATATTTCAAGATGCACTTCAATCGCAATCCGCTGGCCACCTGATTAGCTTCGTATCTATCAATATTCAAGGTATACATTACACGTCTAGTGCATAACATGGCATACATGATGGATCCCTAGCTGAAGCGTAAGGTATATCTTTCTATTTTATCGGTCTCAAAGACTAAGAGGGACACCGTGCTCACGAGTTGGAACCTACGTCTCATGGAGACATTACCTTCTGAATCACTCATGTCAACCTTCGGCAAGCATCTTATTCACATAAGTATCCCGGCAGTCCAATCAGCCTCTCCGGCTCGAACTCGGTGGATCTTTATTCGGCATGTATTGTGCTCGCCTAAGTCTCATTGAGAAACATTTACGCCCAATCTTTTGACCGAGTTCAAGAACTCCCCATCAAGCTTCCAATGATAAGCATGCCGTCGACGACAGACTATGATTGATTCATCAAAATGGAGATTCCAACCGTGGGATGCCCGCTAAAACCATGCTAAATGATCTTTGCAACTTGCACCTTCTTAGGTCCTTTTAGACATATAAAGCCCGAGGTTGTACCATATACACATCCTCTTCTAAATTTTCTCATTCAGAGCAGCCTTACATCCATTTGCCATATTTCATAGTCATCAAATGCGGAAATGGCTAAAATTATCCGATGGATTAAGATAGCTATCGGGCGAGTGTTTATCATAGTCCACGCTGTGAACTTGTTTGAAACCTTTCGCTACAAGTCTAGCTTTGAAAACATCGACGTTTCCGTCTTTATCATGTTTCTTCTTAAATACCCATTTACACTCAATAGGACGAACCCCATTTGGTAAATCCAACAAGGATCAAACAATGTTCAGGTACATAGAATCCATCTCAGATTGCATGGCTATTTGCCATTTATCAAAGATTCTGCTATTTATCGCTTCTTGTAGCAAGGGGCTCGCCACTTTCAATGATGAGAGCTTCATACCAAATAAGCCCGGCTCTGTGACGACTGGTTGATCTCCTAAGGGTTGGTTCTTCCACAACTTTCTCTAGATCAAGACCCGGACCTCTATGTGCTAAGGTACTACCTCTGTGGTGCCGCATGCTTCTGCATTAGATGCTTCGACATTGACTTCATCAACTTGAGTTTCATCAAGATGAACACCATCACTTCTAGTCCTTCTAGACAGATATTCCTTTTCAAGGAATGCTCCTGTTCTAGCAATGAAGATTTTATTCTCATGCTTCAGGTAGAAGTAGTAACCAACTGTTTCCTTTGGATATCCTATGAAATAGCATTTGTCGATTTCGTACAAGTTTATCCTTGTTAATCTCTAACATAAGCTTCATAACCCTAAATCCCGAGAAACCTAACTTGGGAATCTTTTTCAAACCACATTTCACGGGAGTTTTTTCTCACGACTATGGACACTGCTTAAGGTAAATGTCGCTGCTTTGGTGCGCATATCCCCTACAAATTCAACCGTAGATCGATAAATTCATCATAGATCACATATCAAGAAAGGTTCGATTTCTCCTTTCTCGCATTACCGCCATTATGTCGTGGCTGCTCCTCGCCGAGTGAGCTGTGAACACACTCTCTAAGATGAGTATGAACTTGTGACTCAAATATTCTCCACCTCTATCGTAATCGAAGAATCTTTATTGTCTTGTTCAATTGGTTTTGAACTTCATTTTGGAACTCCTTGAATTTTCAAAGGACTCGCTTGTATCTCATCAAATACACAAAACCGCATTCATCGTAATCATCAAGAAATGTAATGAAGCAGTTAACCTCCTCCCCGAGATGTGCGTTTATTGGCCCACATACATCAAGGTGTATTATTCTAATAAATCACTCGCCTCTTTCATCAGATCTAGCGGTGATTTAGACATTTTACCTGTAAGGCAAGATTCACATTTATCGTATGATCTATAATCAAAACCTTCAAGTATTCCAATCGAGGAGTTTCTTGATTCGGTTCTCGCACATGACCTAACTGCAATGCCACAGTATGTTTGGTTTAATTCATTAGGCTTATTCCATTTTAAGTTTATGTTATATGACTCAGTAATCATGTCTAAAACAAATAGACCATTTTTAAGAGAGGCTAACCTGCTCCCCGGTGATCCTAAATTTATTGGGATCTATTGAAAATAAAAAGTCATCATTATTTAAACAAAATGATATTCCCCTGCTAATCTGTGTACATATAACCTGGAATAAGTTTAAACCAGGCTCGTCAAAATTAAACTAAGGATCCTACTGCAAGCGGTCGCAACCTTCGCTACCAGCTTCCTACAATGTAGATCCATTTTCCTTTCGAAGTCTCCTACTTGACCCTAGTTCCCGCATATTAAGATAAATATGAGAACCACAACCAGCTTCTAGCACCCACGGCAGAATAAGAAGTTGTACAAACTTCAATAATATACATATACTCAGAGGGCCGAGTGGTCGCGAGACCATTCTTCCTATCTTCTCAGGAATTTTACAGTCGACTTCAAAGGACTCCAGGTTCCCACAAGAATGACACTTGTCATCCTTCCTACCGCCCCCTGCCCAGCCACTTTGGGATTTACTCAACCCTTGGCCTTTCCTAGAACTTTTCTTCTTCTTGAATTTCTTCTTGTTTTGGACCACCAAAACAGTAGAAGTAGAAGTCTTAGTCTTACCTGCATTCGCCTCAAAGATTCAGGATCATCTTATGCGCTTTGTTTAGAGACACCAAAACTTGCATATTGAAGTTCATGACAAATCGAGAGAATTTTTTCCTGGGAAGAGACTTTTAAAATGAGATCCACAAATGCTCTTTTAGAGACACTGCCTGTATGCTGAAGTCGTGTCGACCAAGCCTATCATTTAATGATATGTGGGTCAGCCTGGCCCATTCCCAAATTGGGTTGCCCGAGAGCACAGACAAAGGTCATATTCCTGCTTCTAGCTTCCTCTCGTATCAACTCCCTCGTTTCAAATATATGTCGCCACCTTTCATACCGAATCTGGAACAAAGGTTCCATATTGGCAAGCATAAGACATTAGACATCCACATGACCAGACTTGTATTTTTTGTGGGATCCTTTTTCCCGATGGGAGGCACTATCATTAGGTTTTGGAGGAACCTTGTTGTTCAGCACGTATTCAGTTCTCTCTTGCTTGAGAATGATTCTCAAGTTCCGAGACCATTCATCAAAATTCGAGTTATTTAGCTTGCACTTTTCAAGTGCTGAGCGAAGCGAGTTCTTAGGATGAGTAGTAGTGATAGTAGCCATTTCAATTCTACAAGAATGGGCAACAAAGACAATAGAATCAAGAAACTATCATAAACACTTACATAAATAAATTGTAAAGTAAATATCGATACTTCAAATCTCTAAATATATTAGTATCAAGATCTATTATACTCAAATTCAAACGGCAACACCGCATACATTTTAGAACCAAAGATGATGTAGTTATCAACCAATTATGTAAAAACCGCATAACTTCTTGTGTCACTAGCATACTATTTAAGATGCCACCCGACTTTTGTATCACCGAAATAATCGTTAAGACATACCAATTAAAACCAAATAGTTATTGAGTGATCATCCGAAAGCCCACAACGTTAGTAAATCACTTCAATACGCCTATCATATCAAATTGCAAAATCAGAATACATGCCATCACAAAGGTGCCTAGATGATGCAACTGATTTCACAACTTTAAAATTGGCTTGATACTTTGCTTAAATTTTAAATGGTGAGATTATTATTACTTTGCTTTTATTTTACCATGCAACGCAGCACATAATCAAGCATATGTACAACATGAAAAATAAAACAAGTAATGCACATTCAAGAGGTATACGATATGACCCTAGGCCCTATTACATTTTCAAAACTTGAAAACTAACATTAAGCCCTATTACAATTTCGCCTTCCGGCTTTGAAATTTTACCAAGGCTGCCTTGAATTACAATTCAACTACACTAATCCCAACTTAGACAGCATGCAAGCTTGTGGGAGAAACAAGAAAATTAAAATAAGATGACTCAACTGGTCATTTACAACAATACAATACGCAGACCGAAAATAAAATTGTGGGTCATATCTATACACCTCCATTCCATTCCATAACAATATATATAGGCAAAAATATTAAAACAAATAAATGCACTTAATGTCATATATATTAAATAAAATGAAATTAAATGTGTTCATAATTGACTAATTAATTACCCATTATTTTATAATTAATTATCAATTAATATAAATATTTAATTTAAATATATTTACACATGATTAATGATAATTATTACAATAATTATCAATCACTAAAATCATGAAATAATTAATTTCAAGTAGTTAACTCCAAATTCAAAATTTGAAAAGTTACCATGAAATGATATTTTCAATAATTATCAATTAATGAAAATAATTATGATTGTGAATATAATCAAATTCTAATGTCATTCAAGATATATTCAATTTTGTATTAATGACAAATTTATGATTTAACATTTAAAACCAAAATTAATAATTACCAATAATTTTAAAATCCAAAAATAATTTCAAAAATAAATTTAGGGTTTTCTAAAATAAGAACACGAACTTCAACGGAGCAAACAACCGGCCTCCGGCCACCAATGGTCGACACGCGCCTGGTGGTGCCGGAGTACGTCCGGTGAGGTTTCCTTGGGTGGCCGGACCGCCCCATTCCGGGCCGACTCCGCCTCCCGCAAGTCTGGACGGCGAATATTGGTGTAACAAATTGCTTTCAGACACTGCAACTTTTGTAAAATCGACGGAGGCTCTAAAATTCAAAAATTCTAGGATTCGACTTGAACATCAACAATATCATTATTGAACATGTCCAATTGGAATTTCATCAAAAAACACTTCTAGTTTTTCGATTAAATCAAACACAATCCAGAAATTCAATGAATTTTTCGGAGTACTTAAAAATTTCAAAAAAATCTGGAAAAAATCTGAGTTGAACCTCAAGGGTTCGTGGTATACAGATTTAATTGAATTTTCTCTCAAATTTTTAAACCTCTCTCAGAAAATCGAAAATGATTCAATCTTAAAGCAAACGCAATTAATCAAGCTTTTTTAATCCCTTTCAATCTGCTTTTAAAACAATTAAACAAATATCAAATCATCATGCTAATTCAAGAACTTGATGATACAGCCAGGACATATATAAAATATGGGTTGATTTTTCATATCATATATTCATCAATTGAATATACAAATCATGAATTAATCGAATTAATTAACAACTACGAACAAACACAATTAGAATTAGATAAAATATATCAACTTTGAGTAGGCTCTGAGGCCACTGTTAGAATCTAGTATGAATTATACTTGTGATTAAACACCAATTCATACATCCCGGATCCTCAAAATGGAAATAAATTACCTTAAACCACATAATTACTATATGGAATACGAGTACTTACATACAATGAAGACAAACGAAATCACCCATTTCAAGTAATGCCCTCACGTGAATCCCCCTTTCAAAACGCTCTCCAATTGCTTGACCAACACCAAATAAGTGTTCTTTAGATTGAACACACCAGGAGGGAGTTGAATTCAAGACTTGAACTTGCTAGAGTTTTGATGAACAAATGGAAGAGAAAAATCTCTTCCAAATGATAGGGATAGGGGGTTATTTAGATGAGGCAAGGGTTATGATTCCATCCTTGAAAACCCTTGCCTTTCTCTTTTATATACCAATTGTCAATTTCACGATAAGCAACTCGTTAAGAAATCAACTTAACTCGTTAACTTAATTAGACCGTTTTATGCTTCTAATTAAATAATGAGTCACTAGTGAGTTGTTCTATTTTAATTAACTTAACAAGTCAATTAAAATACTAACGAGTCACTATCAAATAACTTATCAAGTTATTCATAAATTTCAATTTCTTAATTAATTAAACTTGCAAGTTTAACCAATTGATGTTCATCAATATATATTTGACAAATATATATATATATATTGAGAAATACATCTCTCAATTTACAAGTCTTGTTTAATTTCATACATGAAATATAATTCAAATATCATCAGAGTGTGTGTGGGATCGTTTAGGCTCAGATAATAGTAGTTGTATAATAATAATAATTTGACCAATTATTATTATTATAACGATTAATGACTAAGATCTAAAATCTCTCTCTCATGCCCCTTAAATTATCACGTAGAACCCGAATCCAAGAATATACAATTACTAAGGTGAACACTCAAGTTCCAAAGAATCACATTTAACCAATCTGGTAAATGAATTGATACACAATTGTCGCAACGGGCATAATAAAAGGGAATCAATATTTATTGATTTCAACACTTAAAAGCTTAAGCTTTACGCTTAAACCGATTTCGATACTATAGTGTTAAGTGTGAAGTATGTTGTTATCTCGTCTTATTTTATGAAATAAGAAAATTCGAAAATCGGTTGCTATGAAATATGTTATTGATTTAAACATCTTATTTATATTGCTGTACTTATAAAAATATCGGACGAAAAACACTCTATACATGACTTAGTCATTGATTAATGATACATATCTATATGATACAATAATAATTTATGTATCCAAAATCAGATGTATAGTTTTGAAATACAAATGATAGTTTTTTACTTGAAATATAAATGAATCCATTATAAATAAATCAAGAAATAAGTCCAATTATACACAATCCAATTGTTGAAGTTGCGCAACAAACACTAGTGGAAGTCTATACATCGCATCAAAATGACAATAAATAAAATAGTCTCTGTCTATGATATATGACCCCACATAACCATTGAAATTACTGTTTTGATTGGGTTGTCTGGACTGCGTAAATGGATCAAGTGTAATGGGTCAGATAATCGACGAGTAATGGGAGGCGAACTGACCGCCGTAAAATGCGAAACCATTATACTAATCTCGAGATCCTCGTCTCTCAAATAATATCACGGATAAATTAATCGTATATGTGCTTCAATTGACCGATCAAAATTGTAGATTTCTTTTAACCACTTCAATATAAGGTTCGATCCTGGTAAAAGCTTCAACTCCATAATCGCAAAAGAATCGAGGGTGGTGATACTTATAAGCATTCTAATTCTTTACCAATTGAGCTATACCCAAAGCATCATATATATTTCCAATTAGCAAAATTATAAAAGGCTTATTGGCCGGGGCCATGGACGCGATGCAAAATGCAAAGGAGGCAGTAGTGCCTGACTAGCCGGGGCAGGGTGGACTGGTGTGTTAAGGGTATTTTGTGTCCTAATACTGTGTTAGAGACAAAATAATCATTTTACTGTGACATAGTCATTTCAATGTATATTTTAAGGGTAATATAGTCATTTCACTATATTGTAGTGAAAATTAGGTGTAGGGGGTCAGGAGGGTGTCTAGAAAATTAAAATAGTACTGTGGGTCATCGATTATAGTACAAGGGGTGCTCAAAAAATTGTAATAGTTCGCATCACATAGAAAATTAAATCATAGCCGGTCTCAAATAATAAGCCATGATAAAAAGCGGGGTCCTTCAAAATTTAGCTGGACAACTTTCATGCAATGAAATAGTCCGAACCACACAAGAAAGTTGAAGTTTGGTCACCAATTTGGTGAAAACAGAACATCGACCCCCGTCTCTTCTCGCTAATTCTAACTACATAGGTAGTATTACTATTCCATCCAATTCTTGCTAATTTCCTCTCATTCATTTCATATAACCAACAAAAAAACACATAAAAATTTGGATTTTTATGTTCTATCTACCTCAAGCTCAAAGAGCGTTGCGTACTTATGTCAATTTTAATATATGTGTAAAGTATTCTAAAAATATTTAAAGTTTTCAACATTTTATGCATTTGATCATAGAAAACATTGCATTTTCGATCAAATGAAGCTAGAGTTAAGATTTTTTTGAATATATATATTAAAGTATTCTAAAAATCTTTATATTTTACGCATACCCATCATTGAAAACATTGTAATTTCGATCAAAAGAGGCTAACGTTATGACTTTTTTAATATATATGTGAAGTATTCTAAAAATCTTTGCATTTTTCAACATTTTAAGCATACCCAACATTGAAAACATTTCATTTTCAATCAAAAAAAGGTGAAGATAAGATTTTTTGTTAAAAATGATAATTTGTAAGCCAAGATAGAATTCACGGAATTGCAGCACAAGAAAACAAAGTGTCGCATGTCATGTTGGACCTGATGTTAGAAACAAGTTAGGTGGTTACAGCTGGGCGTTGCCTCCTCCTCGGCGGCGTCGAAGAATTTGTTGTGTGGTTTTTCATTTCCATATAATGCTAGATCATTTTGTTATGGTGGAGTGAAGAATAGGTATGATGCAATTGGTGTAGATGATGCTGTTTTGGCTGAGGAGAAGAATGATGAAGTGGAATGTGGAGAGAGGGTAGGAGGAGGAGAAGAAAGTGAAAGGCAATATGGTAATTGGGTTATGAAGATTTTGCATGTAAGGTCTTTGTGGAAACAAGGAAATAGTGATGAAGGGGTAAAAGTGGAAGATCATAATGGTGGAATGGATGATGATGATGATGATGATGATGATGATGATGATGATGATAAGGAGGAGGAAAGTGGAGAAGGGTGTTGTGGGATTGATGAAGAATGTGAAAGTTGGTATCGAATGATTTAGCATGATGATAAAAAATTGAATTTGATCAAGCATCATTTTTCAAGTTGCTAAAGAGGGTATCTTTAGCTGAGGCTAGATTGTATGCTCAATTATCTTATTTAGATAGTTTGGCTTATGACATATCCCAAATCAAGGTAGCTTTCTGCATTTTTTACATTAGTAAGATTAATATTGTAGTGGTTATCTTTGAATGAAGTTTTAATGAATGATAATAGCTTTTTAATTAAGTATCACATTCCGTATATCGTCAATTTAATTTACTACCACTGCATCGTAATTCGCTTCTGATCATAATACTTTGTTTGTAAAGATAGTTTTGCCGCCTTATTGTATCATATCATACCTCTTTAAGTTACGAGCATTGAACTATTTCAATGGTTATTCCGTGCCACTGTGATATTTGATCCTTTGTTCATGTTTTTGGTAATAGTGTTTCTATAACAATAGAGAGGATTTTTGTTTATGATTTTCTCTGCTTTGCTCTTGACTTAACTGTAATCGATAAGTACTTAACATATTGTAGTTTCACTGCATAACCGAAAATCTTTCAGATATCACATATCGCGGCTTGTCACTTCATTGTTTGAAAAGAAAGAACCAGCAATAATTGAAACAGAGAAGCCATTAGCTGAGGAGGACATCGTTTGAAGGGAGAATATGTCAATTAAAGCTTCAAATTTGAATGAAAGTAAATTGAGCAGTAAAGAAGATGAGGAGAAGATCAAGGAGAGAAATTGAGTGCTGATCTGCTGCTTACTTAAGTTGTCGCTTCAGATTTTAACATGTCTACAAAGTGCATGAATCTCTTCGTAACTTCCAAATCTACACAGATGAAGATATAATCAATGATGGGGTGAATATAAGCCATGAGAATGTTCTCATTTATGGCAAATTCACCTAATCTGTGGATCAAGCAGCTTGTTACGCAAAAGAGAAAGAGAAACAGTCGTGCGTATGATCTCAACTCGATTCTTGCATCACCATGTGAGTGGTTCATATGTGATGATGATCAAAATGCAACCAGATACTTTGTTATACAAGGTTTATTGGTTGCGCATTAAACTGAATATAATTTTTCCGAATCCGATTTATAGTACTAAACTAAATTTTAGTATGAGGATACTAAAGGTAAAAAAAATCACTTCACTCATTCAAAATTAACCATTAGATTTAAATCATTAAAAAAAAGATGATCTAATGGTTGTGATTGATTTAGTATCAAATACTAAGGAAAACGCTTAGTATCATAAGGCCTAACTCAATTTTTCCATATTGGTATCTCTATGATGTTATAACATCGGTAGCATATATTTTTCACTAAAGGTTTATACTTAAAGAAAGCTTAGATCACATTCTTGTTTCGATGCTGAATTAGAGTTCTTTGAGCATGCTATTTGCAGCCTATGTTTTTACTAAGTGATTATCTAATGCAACGCATAACTGGCTGGGCGTTGCAGATGCTAATTGTACTTTTCTTATCAATGTTTACATATAGGGCCCGAAGTCACCAGCATCATGGAAAGCCAACCTTCTCTTGAACCAATTAGATTATATTTTCCCAATGTTTTTCACTCCGAAGTTGTAAATAAGATATTTGGCTAGCTGAACCGGAAATAGATTTATTTGAGTTCTTATTATATTCCATTCCTACCGTAGATGATTAATACTTATGCAGATCGTAGTTCATAAGATAATTATAATCCAAGAACATTTTCATCAAGCTTTTGTACCTAGTTCAATGTGCTCGCATATCGAGGCATCTATGAGGTTGCAAAAGGCATGTATGAACAATTGTCAGCTCAAGTGGCATTCTCACATAAAAAGCTCATCGCACTGCAAAAATTTCATTTTACCGGGCACTCACTTGAGAGAGTTTGTCATTACTTGTAAATCTGATGTTTCTTATAAGGAGTGGTTCCGCTCTTCAATACTTCCGTTATCATCAGGGCTCACTGTAACGTAGGCGGTGATCAACCTTTATCGCTTGGGGCCGCTCCCGTCATGTCCAATCAATTTAACACACCGTGACATTGTACCTAGAGCCTTCTCTGCAATTATCCCGAACCATGTAGCAAAAATTTCGAAGTCATAATGGAACTTCACAATCATCATGTTTGAATAACCAAGCGCCGTTATATGCTCCAATGGGCGAAGTTCTCTAATTCTTCTAAAGAGCAATTTTCGCCACACCATCATCTTCTCGCCTGGCTTAAGTGAATCAGATTCCGCAAGCCTTTCAATTTCTCTCGATGGCAAATGGCGTAAAAGCATTTTCGTGTTGCATTATCCAGCCTCTGAATTCACCCCACCCACTTGAGATATTAAGTGATCGGTCTGCATATGGATCAAGTGTAAACATCTACGGAGATCATGATATGAAATCTTATTTGAAGTGCATTCGGAATGTGATCCGCCAAGAACTCAATCATATAAGGCAAGCAAGAAAAGAACGCAAATTGGCTCTTAGAAGTTGCCCCTTGCGCATAGGTCCGCGAGTGCCACGCGGTACGCGGTAGGCTATATTGGACCACTAGTACGAACTATGGCCATTTCGCTTTCTCCGTATCATACAAACGTGAGAGAGTTCTTCAAGCTATTCAAGATTTTAGTTGCATCACAGATTCACAAAGACATGCATTTGCTTGTAGTAATATAATTTTCTGTTAAGATCGTTTATCTTTGACATGTACCATTGTCAGGATTGTTGATTTTCCAACAAAGATCATACAAGGAATATGCACAGGTTGGTTTTTAAGGTAGAAGGGTGTTGACAGATGACTATTCATTGGTTGAAGAAAGTAAATTGATGTCCCCTAGTTTTGTGGAAGGGGAAAATACATGCTAGTATATAAATTAGAATTTTTCCCTTTTATGAATGCAAGAATATTTGTTTCTTTTATTTTTCTTAGTTACAATGTATATAAAAAAACTATAAAGAGTTCAAATCAATTTTCTCCATTCCATAGGATAGTCGACAAACGATCTTTTATTATTTCTTTTTGGTTTTAGTCTCTGCTTGTTATCTTAGCTATAAGTTAGGTAAATCTTTTAGCAGATATTACGTAAATCATTCGATCCTCTATCCCCTTTCGATGCCCCCTTCACGCCACATGCTTCATACTTATGTCACAATTGTACAAATATGTGTAGCACGTGTGCACGAAAAGATCATCGAGGGGAGATATCAAGGTTTTGGTAGATGCCAAGACATTGTGTAGAGCAATAAACATGAAAATTGATTTGGTCGGTTTTGGGCATCATCCAGAAGTTTAGTCACCAAGGTAACATCAAAATAAGTAATTAGAACATGTTTTTGAACATCAAAGAGTATCCACATAGAGTTGTTTAAATCTTCAAGATATTCACCTACTACATGATCTCTATGGTTTGCATTGAACAAGTTAGAAAGAAACTCAAATGTGTGTCAAATATGGATAAGATGTAAGTTAAAAAGAAAGAAATGAGAGGGACAATTGTTTTGGGACCATTGCTAATGTCATGTTTCCCTAATTGGTTTCTTGATTATGTTTGTATGTGCAATCAAACAGAAAGAAATATCAGTAGTTCAAGATGGCATCAATTGACCCTATCCATTTCGTCGATGCACATGGATTGATTCTGCTCCAAAAAGCAAATAAATATCTCAATTTCATAAATATTAGTCAGTAATTTCTCTCTCAATAAGTGATAGTAATTAGTGAACATAGCTTACAAATGATACAAGTATCTCTTTCAACTTGTAACAGTAGTAGACAATTTTAGCTGTCGACAATCGCTTCTCGCTAAATCCTTCCATCAGATTCTCCCTTATAACTCCTCCACTTCTGGTCCAAAATCACCGTCAACCTCATTAAAAGAATTGGTAGTCGCAGAGAACTCATGAGATAAGTTTTCAAGAGCATGTGCTTTGAGCAATCCTCCATGGTGGCGTACTCCAGCAATGACATTCAAACTGTAGTATAGAAGTGTATATATTGTAAGAAAAATAAAGACTTAATGTAACTATCAAATCAATCTTTTTTGTCACATCGACAATATTGTTGAAGTGAAAAAGCTCACCATCAGGGCATGGGAGAAAAATGGAGTCATCAACGCCCTGCAACTGTTATTTGTAAATAGATTATAGTCATACAAATATACAAATAGAAATGCACTCTTTCAAATAAAAAACATGTAATAACTGAACTGGGAGAGTAAAGTGTGGAAAAGAAGAAGGATGGTGTAGGTCAAGTGATAATGACAGGAACAGAGAACATTTAACGCACAACCGCGCAAGGCCAAACCAAGTAGTGGAAGACTGGATACCTAGTTGAGACACTTAATAACATGATATTCAAGTTGCTGATGGCTAGACAATTCTTTATTTTGCTTATACTCTCTTGAGCAGACTATGCAGTCAAATAAAGATTACATAAATTATACTCCTACCTCTAAAAGAAATAGGATTCATACTGAAGTGATCGCTCTTGTATATAGAATGCACTCCACAGTAAGGAAGGCTTCAGGTATAATGCAGCATTTTTGTTTTCATCATCGGAGGTACTATTTGCAGAACTCCCAGAAATATGAACAGAGAAGAGAACATCAATGACCGGGACAGGTAAAAGTTCTTTCCTTTGCATATTATCATCGCCATGGAGCTTTTATAGGTACAGATAAACCTGAATAGAGAACACAAGTAGGACTTAATATTGCCTCAAAAGTAACTAACTAGATAAAGTTTTCTTGAATCACCCATTGGGAACGAAGACATGAATATAACGCATCATATATGAGACAACTCTATAGTGCACCGAGGCTGCTAGGGATGTTATTAAAAAATCAAGTTCGGAAAGTGATGGACTAGGCTTCACTAGAGGGGAAAACAATAGAGATGTTGGTGTCAAAGTTCAAAGAGAAGAGAAGACTGTGCTACTTACAAGCCAAGTGGGCAGACAGCCCCATTGCTGCTCAACTGCAAGACACGCACTAAAGAGACATTTCTGCGTTCAAAGCTTAATAAACTGCATTTGTATATGAGACAAGAACTTACATCGTGGAGGAAAGAACACCAAACAATTGGCTGAATTTGGTTTTATGGAAGCATTTGATATGCATATGGCCTTGGCCAATTTATGTCTAGAGTCTCCCAAGATGAGATCTTTGAATCTTAGTAGATTGGCTACTGATATTCATCTTTAGGTGATGTGTCAATGAAAGATGGAGCAAAGCTTACTTTATCGCTGAACAATTTTGACCAGATGCTAATCGACACCTTCATAATTTCCATAGAGTCTTGCAAAAGTTTTCAAACCCAAACACATGATTGAAGCATAATAGTTGACAACATGACTAAGAAAATCATAGATGGAATCCTTACCTTGTTTGTGAGGACAAACTACAGGCATGCGTAGACCTGTAACAACATGGATATTAAACAAAAGTTAAAGGGAAGCTAAGTGGTATAAAAAAGCACAATCCACGTATATACTTTAGTACACAAGGATAAAGATCTATCAAATTATCAATAAACAAGGATTTTATTGAGAGTAACACGAGAAGATGCTGCAATCTTGTTATGTCAAGTATACTATGCTTCTCGAGGATAAAGAGGTAAGACAACGAGAGAAGTTGGAAAGAAGGAATAGATGATATCATATGTAGAGTATGAAATAAATCATATACACTAAGAATGCATATAAAAGATAATTTCTTCCCTCTGTTTTCATAACTTCACACACACTTAATGTTTCTCTTTTTCTCCTTGAAAATTGGTCAAAATGGAACTAGCTATGATCTCAGAAAGTGGAAAGTCTACAAAACTCTACAATATAACAGCAGGGAGTACAATAGTATGCATTATGTTTAAGACCACAAATATCCATCATAAAAACGGGTTGGAAATAAAATACCAATCGAGCATAAAACTGATTCGAACTTACGCATATACATCCTTTCACAGCGTTAACGGGCGGCAAATGCTGGGACAATCCTTCCTGCCCATAAATGGGTATATCAGCAACGGGGCGCACCAGGAAATCTTGGTGTATTTGTAAGAAAAATTATGGCATCAGCTTAAATATACTGAACAGAAGAGGATAATCACTGACTTACACATTATCATTAAGGTTCTCATCCATATGTTGCATTCTTAAATAAATCAACTGCAACAGGCATCACAAAATAATTATTAGACTTTCTAGCACTTGAACACTTCAACCGAAAGAGAGTCGACAGATTGGAGAATTTATAAACCTGTCCTTTAAGTTTCTGGGGAAAGAACAGCCTTCCCATAGCAGCTCACTATTGGCTATAATGTCCATGTGTTATCAGGACAGGCGCAGTATGTGAGCATGCATGAGAGCCAGTGCAATACATAAGTATTCGATTTGGGGAATCGGATATATATTTAAATCGGCCACCAGGAGGAGAAGAAAAGAAAATCACTTTGCAAACGCATATATAGGAGTGAACGGTAACCTGCCAAATCACGAGGATAAAGTCCTAAGCAATTTATTCCATTTTTTGTGCTAAGAAGATCCTTATAGACGTCTCCATTGTCTTGATCATAATCTGCCATAGCCATTGTATACAGAATCATCCTATAGAGATCACCATAAGTTAGACAATTAAGAATAGAAATTAACTAAAACATATAATTTGAGAGGATCATGCAAAAAAAAGGGCATAAAGATATCAAGCATCTAGAGAAAATAAGGACTAAAAAGTTCCAGCTGAATCATAACGCCTTCTCTAGCTCGGTCAACTAAAATGCATAAAAATTGCAAGAACTTGAACAGGGAAACCTCAAGATGCATTTTTATTTGGCTTTTTTCACCATTGTTGTATTCCTTCTCGATTACCAGAGGTTCAGTAAATTTACAAAATGAATCAGTTTAAGAAGCCCACCAATTAGAACTCCTCATCTCTATAAAATCCTCAAAATCAAAGGAAATAACTTCAGCCAACTAATAGAGAAAGTATAAGCCTAATGTTAGCTTCTTGAATTGTTATTACAAATTCCAATAAAAGTTTCTTAGCAAATAACAATAATTTGCAAACCCGAACTTCCAATTTCTGAGCACAAAGCAACTACATGAATACTAATTCATCTAGAAACCATAACTCAACACAAACTACAAAAAATATAAAAACACTATAAAATTTAGGCTAAAAATTTATAAACTCAAAGCTTTTGATACATCATCAACATTCCAAGAACTTAATTCGATGCATAAGAAAAACTTGAAACCCAAATCCTTTCCACAATATGTATTCATAACGGAGAGAAACAATATATCTAATATAAACCAATCAACAAACAAAGATTACTACCAGTAGCGGGCATGGCTTGTTCTGGTTAATCAGCTCTAACACAGAACATTTTTTCTACATGATATCAAATCATATTTACAAAATAGAGATCTATTATCACTTTGTCAGGCGCATTATTAAGGCTTACTTTATACTACGGTGGTATAACAAATAGTTGTTTATCAACGATTGGTCCATTCCTACGTGTAGACGGATTGAGCATATGCACATTGGGAGGTTGGTATAGCTTGTGGAGATACGAGATAGATGGTTTGACGACTAGAAAGCTATAGTCATTGTCGGTCTTTGTGATTTTATTCAAGCATTGCAGCCTTATCGGTGACTTCAGATTATATCTGACATGTTGTTAAATTTCTATGGTGTTGTATGGTCTGCTTTCATGACTCGCTTATTGGTTATGAATAATGTGTTGATTATAATGATGTCATTAAATTATGTCTAATTAGGTTTCGTTGATTATCATATTATCATCGATTTTCATGGATCCTGGTAAAGGAGATAATCGTTATAACTCTTTAAAGTTAAAAGTTAAGTTGGTTAATGGTTGAGATAAACTTTGAATGAGTATTAGGGGTAAAATTATAACCGACATTCACGCTAATCTATCACGATGTTGATGATATTTTATATATAGCTGGGAAGTTGATTCAACATGTTAGTATATATAAGTTATGATCTAACCACGACGTTGATACCATTAAGGTGAATAAGTTCCGTGAGACTAAATGAAGAATTCGGGTGAGATAATTCCGCATTTGCTATCTTGGATTTAAGATATACGTTGCTCGCCTTGTATTAAGATAACAAACGATTTGGAGGTTCTTACATAAACATTCGCATGTCATGCGAGGCGATGACTATAATTATAGCACTTTCCGTGAACTAAAAGATAATTGGTCGAAAGGCGACATGTCAAGGCATGGGTAACGTTTGAAATAGATATTATATCGTAAAATTATTTATACTTCGTAAAGATAATAGATGTAAAGATATCTTTGGTGATTAAGATACCCCCTGAGTAAGTTGGTCGATTTTGCATTTTATTATCGGTGTTAGTTTAAGTAGTTTCACAAGAAAAGATTTATCTTTGCATGAAGTAGCATATAAAATATAACTCTGGAGCAGATATAGTCTTTCAACAAAAAGTGGACTTAAATTATCCTTGTTTGTATAATACACGGGTTAACTTTCATGATATTTGTATTCACTAAATTTTTAGCCGACTCTATTTCCTGCATGCTGCCATGCCTGCGCTTGGTTGCGGACGACCGAGATGCATTGGCCCATTAAATTTCGCACTGGCTGAGGTGGCTTATAGTGGCTCAAGACCCTACAATAGTCATACTTTTACCTTTCTTTAGAGTTTTTGTTGTAACGTAAATAACATTGTTGTCTCGAGTTGTAAAACAAGTTGTTGATACAGATTTATATTATTACTTTTCAGCTTGTTGTAGTGTCGTTAGTGCACCCGGACGGACGAAGTTGTATTATTTTATTATCACGATAAATGAAGTCATTTTTTATCGTTATAGCAATACGTAACTGAACGAAGTACTGA